>JAADYC010000200.1:0-30615 GCA_023338135.1 Phytopythium kandeliae | reverse complement strand
TCGCCTTGGCACTGGTTCGACCAGTCTATTGCGACTGAAGAAGCATGCGCATGCATGCATTGACAGCATGTGGTGACGATGCTTTGACGATCGTCGGGAGTAGTATGTGATGTCAATGTGGTTTCAATTCGATCTCTCTCGTTTCGCTTGAGAATGGGTGCGTGCACTGTAAGGGTAGAGTGTGTGGTGCATGCGTGCGGTGTCGCTCCAAGGCATCTTGCTGTGGCTATTGCCGACTCTGCCAAACAACAGTAGTCTGCGAACCCGAGTAGATTCCAATCGCTTGGCGCCTCGCCCTCGCTGTGCGTTCGTGATCGACTGTCCACCACACGTGGATGAGTCCATCTAGCTTATCAAACCTTCGCTGCTACCGCCCACGATGCCACTTTGCCTGCTTCTCAAGGCGATTCCGCGTCGGTTGCTTTCGTGCCCGTTGCCTTCCACATGCCACATTGTCGTTACTTCACGCTAGCTTCCTGCTACTTTTGTTGTCTTTGTTGACGATGAGCTGTCAACCGCACACCATTCGAAACGAGGAGCGCGGATCCGCATTCGCCCCCTCTAGATCCCGAGCCTGTAGCCGACCATGCTGCGCTCCGCCAGCGCTCGCTTCTTGCCCCGTTCCATGCGCGCCGCCGCCCGCTCTGTCGGTGGGTACTTCTCGCTCTGATCTCCCGGCTCTCCGGTCGAAATCGCGCGCTCACTGATGGAGTCGTCGTGGTTGTCGCCATCGGAGCAGCGCGCGCGGCGCCCGCGGCCGCGGCGCTCCGCCTCACGCGCGCATCTAGCGCTCGCAGTGTCCAGGTGCTCGAGCTCCCGGCGTTCCGCACGTTCTCCCGTGCCGGCGCATCGCGCAACTTCAGTGCGGCGGCTGGGGCTATCAGCGTGGGCGACCGCGTGGCGCTCGAGATGCTCGGCAAGCTGGGTAGCGGCGAGGAGTTCGGCAAGACGGAGGCGGGCACACCGCTGTCCTTCATCGTGGGCCGTGGCGAGGTGCTGCCGGGCATTGAGCTGGCTGTGCGCGGTCTGAGCAAGGGCGACGCCCGGAGCGTCGAGATTGCCCCCGAGAACGCCTTTGGCAAGGACAAGCAGGTCTTCTCTGTGCCGCTCAAGGAGATGAACCTCCCGTGCGTTGGCTGCTGCATTTCCACAGTGTGTATGCATGGCTGAGACAGTGACTGACGGTGCGGCTGTGTCTGTGGACGCCTGCAGACCCGAGGAGAAGGAGAAGATGGTCGTGGGCAGCGTGCTGGAGCTCGGCAACGGCGAACGCGCGCGCATCGTCAAGGTGACGGAGGACACGATCGACATTGACGTGTCGCATCCGTACGCGGGCGAGACGCTGTACGTGGACCTGAAGATCGTCGAGCATGTGCCATACGCGGAGCTGAGCGTGGCAGAGCAACTCGTGCTGCCTCAGGACGAGGTGACGCCGGGCGACGGCGTGTCCTTCCCGCGCCGCGGTGACACGCTCGTCATGCACTACACGGGCAAGCTCGCGTCCAACGGTACGGTGTTCGACTCGTCGCGCGACCGCGGCGAGCCGTTCAAGTTCCGCATCGGCGTTGGCCAGGTCATCCAGGGCTGGGACGAGGGCGTCATGCAGATGAGCAAGGGCCAGCGCGCGACGCTCCACATCCCGGCCGACAAGGGCTACGGCAAGAACGGCGCCGGCGACGTCATCCCTGCGAACGCGGACCTCGTGTTCGACGTCGAGCTGCTGGACATCGTCCGCGCCTAAGCTGAGGCGGGCAGGCATGCAGGCACGCAGGCACGCAGGCAGGCGGCGACGGCGGTGGAGTATTCGTCAGAGCGCTCCATACTATATGCACCACCGCGCAGTCAATAGGCACACCCCGGCGTGCAGACGACCGGCAACACGCGCGGTGCACTTCACTACTCACGTTCCGCGCCGCCCGCGTCCGTCCGTGCGATGGACCGGTCTATTTCTTGGCGGCCTCCTCCAGCAAGAAGTCGCTCAGCATCTCAGCGAAGCTCTTGCCGTCGATCGCGACGGGAGGCGCGCTGGCGTTCTCGGGCGGCGCGACCAGACCGATGAGCGACGAGAAGAGTCCGCCTCCACCGTGGCCCTCCATCGCGTAGCCGAGGCCAACGCGGCGCTTCTGCTCCTCCGTGAACCCCTGCCAGCGAAAGTGCATACTCGTGAGCGAGCGACTTGTTGAGGACGAACCTCGTTGACTCAGTACGGCCGACGGACGGAGCGTCGGCGGTCGGCCCGTCGGACAGACTCACCATTATCCCCGACATGAGGTGAAGTACGTCGCCCTTCTTGTCGCTGTCGATATAGGCGACCTGCATGTACGTTTACGCTGAGTAGCGCTCGCCTTGATGAGGAGCGACAGAGAGAAACGCACCACCAGCTGTGCCGCGAGGCGCTTATCAAGAACGTCGGGCTCAGTCGAGTACTGGCTTGTGGCCGTCTCGAGAGCCTACATCCATCACGAAGTCAAGCGCGTGGCGTGGTCAGTCAGAGATGCTGGGGAACGTCCGAGTCGCCTCCACTTCAAGCACGCACGCACCTCCCGAAGCTGGTCGCACTCGAGCGTCTTCTTCGCGAGCACAGCGACGACACGCTCGAGGTCGTCGTCTTCTTGGACGCCGGCGGATGTTGCTGCTTTCTGAGCCTGCTTCGCTTCTTCGAGAGCTGCCTCGAGCTTCGCAACTTTCTCTTTCTGATGATTGGTGGGGAGAATTCGCGCGGCGAGTCCGTCAGCGACGACCCTGCAGCGATAGCGAACTGTCCGACGTTTGAGCAAGGCGTACCTGGGCATTACTGGCTATTTGGAAGTCGCGTAAGACTCCTTCAAGGGCGTCCAGCTCCTTCTGCAGACGCTCTGCATCCCGCTCTGCAACCTCCTTGTCCGCCTCCGCGGCCTTCAGTCGCGACTCGAGCTCATACAACGCTTGGTTATCCGCTGACTCTGCGTGCGCCTCAGTCGTTGCTAACAGCTCGGCCTTCTCTGCTTGGCTCGTCTTCTTCAACTCCTCAAGTTCCGATAGCAGATCCATGTAGCCTTGCTCGTATTCGACTGCGCGCGAGTGAACGTCGCGGTTTTCGTCTTGGAGCTCCTCGTTGGTTGATTGGAGAGTCATAAGCTGCTCCTGTAGCGCGGCTAGCTCTTGCTGCTGGCTCTGAGAACGCTTTACCACATCGTCCACCTTGCCATGGACACATTTGAGCGCGTCAGTTATGTTGGGTGAACTGAACGGACACCGCAACGAAAAGGCATGCGCACCTCCAAGTGAGAGTTCTCCAACTCCTCCCCCAGCACATCCAGGCTGTTCTTCATCTGCACACGTGATTCGTCGGTGTATCGCCGCCCACCCAAAGCTCACGGTCAGTCACTTCGTGGCACAACAGCGCTCCTTCAATTAAAGTCCATACCTTTGCGAGTTGGACCTTCAGTCGGTCAATTTCTCTGTCCTTGGCCTCGATGGTCTCGGCGAGCTGTTGCTCTCGCGTCGCGCTCTGCTGCATCGACCGGTCGGAGCGCTGCTTCGACGCCTGGATACTGTTGACCTGTGCTTGCAGTTGCAGCATTTTCTTAAGCTGGGCGTCGCTTTCGGCCTCGACGGCTTCGAGCTGCGTACGTGCGCGCTCCAACGCGATGCTGTCGCTCTCGGACTTTGCCAGGCGGTGGCTCATTGCCTCGAGTGCCGACTGGAGCTGAGACGACCATGTCGTGTCGTTCGAAAATTCCACGTGCTCGTTGTGTTGCGACACGAACGATCCGATCGCGCCTTCGAGCGCGCGTACACGCGCTTCCGTCGACTCCAACAACGACTTGGTTTGCTTCGTCATCGAGAGTATCTGCGTGTTGACGAGCGACAGTCGTCTCCTATGAGCTTCTTGCGCGCAGAAGGTCGCAGCGGTTAATCATGACACACGGTACCTGGCTCGCTAGTTCCTCGTCAGACGCTGGCACCTCGGTCTGGTCCGACGTCAGTGCGCTACGCAGCAGCAGCGTGATCTGCACTAGCGTAGAAAAGATCGACGACTCGGTATCTCCCTTTCCCCCAGCGGTCGCGCCATTGCCCTCCTCCCTTCCAGCCAGAGCGACGTCAGAAAGCGACCGAGAGTTCTTCGCGTCTAGTCGGGCCTGCACGGCGGCGCATCGCGACTGGAGACTCGAGAGCCGCGCCTCAAGCGCTCCGATTTTGGCGGCCAGGATGTCATGGTCTATGCTATGTTGTTGCGACTGCACTTGCGGCTGCGACAGTGCCAGCTTCTCGCGCGCCGCTTTCTCGCGGGCGAGCTCCTGCTCCTGCTCCGCCCATGCATTGCGTTAGATTACGTTGAAGACGCGCGAGATGCCGACCAGACAGAACAGCATACCAGCGCCTGCAGCTGCTTCTTCAGCTTCACATCACCGTCGGCACTCAACGTGCTCTCCAGCTCGCGAACCTGCGCACGCAGCACCCTAGAACGTCAGCAATATACATCGTAATGCCAGAGAAGCTCGCGGTCGACGCGCTCGCTCTTTCTCATGCCTTGGTCTCCAGCGCCTCGCTCTGCTTCTTGCGCTGCAGTAGCGCACGCTCGAGCTCAAATATATACTGCTCCTGCTCGTCCTCGTCCACTCCCGCCAGCAGCGCGCTGGCGCTCGCGTCCGTGTCGCCTGTCGACCGCGTCGACGAGGTCGAGGACAGCGGCGGCTTGTGCTGCGGAGACGCCGGCGCCGGCGCGGGGGGCGCCACGATAGCCGTGAAGCGCGTCCATAGCTCGTCCTCTTCCTGGGAAGCGCCGTCCGCCGTGTCCGCGGACGGCGCCACCATCTCCGCGATTCCCTTCTCCGCGTACTCCGTCAGGCGCGACCACATGGCGTTCGCATGTGCTCGGAAGTGCTTCAGTGGCGACAAACACTCTGAGCAATCCACCCAGACAAACGAATGTATGTTGATAGTTGAGCGAGAATGCTTGCGGAGTGAGCTGCAGGCGTCTTTGTATTTGTCAAAGGATTTGGAATGAATGCGAGCAGAGGAAACATGCGGTCTGAATCGATGCGGCAGGCAGGCTCCGCTGCACCCACGCTCACAGCGCGTCCCCATACTCACTTCGCAGTTCGAGGAGCTCTGACGAGAGGATGGTGGCGGCCCGAGATCTGGCGCTGGGTGTCATAGCCGGCGCGGCGGCGACTGCGGCGGTCGCGCGACTGCTTCTGCCGGCGTACCACACACGGCAGCTGCGTCTGCGCGCGACGCGCGGCATGGTGTACCTGGTTGGCGCAGGCCCGGGCGACCCGGAGCTGTTGACGCTCAAGGCGCAGCGGCTGCTGGCGTCGGCGACCGTGGCGGTGGTCGACGACCTGGTCAGCGACAGCATCTACGCGCTGATCCCGCGCGACTGCGAGGTCGTGTACGTCGGCAAGCGCGGCGGGAAGAAGGACTCCGCCAAGCAGACGGACATCGATGCGCTGCTGGTGGCCAAGAGTCGCCAGGGTCACATTGTCGTGCGGCTCAAGGGCGGTGATCCGATGGTCTTTGGCCGCGTGCACTCGGAGATCCAGGCGTTGTGCCGCGCTGGCTGCGCGTTCGAGGTGGTGCCAGGCATCTCGTCGGCGCTCGCAGCGCCGTCCGTGGTTAACATCCCCATCACGCACAAGGAGTTGAGCACGAGCTTCCTCGTCGTCTCAGGTCACAAGCCGGGCGATATGGACTTCAACACGCTCGCAAGGGTCGACACGCTCGTCATCCTCATGGCTACGAGGACGCTGCCCGTCATCTGCGCCAGCCTGGTGGAGAGCGGCAAGCCCAGCGAGACGCCGGTCGCACTCATCCACTCAGGCACGAATCCAGACCAGGCCACGGTGCTAGGGACGCTCGAGGACATGGCCCAGAAGATCAGCGGCCGCAGCTACTCGCCCGCCATCATCGTCATCGGAGCCGTGGCTAAGTTTGGCAACCTCGAGGCGTATCTCGAGGACGTGGACGAGCAGAACACGACCGTCTAGAGCAGGAGAGGGAACAGGAGAGCGGGGCGTGCTGCGATACGGACGAACGCAGCGATCAACGAGAGAGAAGCGTTCTTGCATGGGGTAGAGAGCTCATCAGTGCATCGGCGCCGGTCTCCGGATCGGTTTGTTGCTCAGCATGATCGCTTTGGAGCGTCATCACTCGCGCCACGTCACAATCGTCATTCCATCCTTCGTACCTTGCCGAACACAACAAGTAAATCCAGAAAGAAGAACCAGATCTGATTACGACGGCGATGGCGAGGAGCTCCATTCCTGCGCGGTGACGGCCGTCGTAGCAGCGCTACGTGCCTCG
The DNA here is from genome assembly GCA_023338135.1 of Phytopythium kandeliae. Taxonomy (NCBI): domain Eukaryota; phylum Oomycota; class Peronosporomycetes; order Pythiales; family Pythiaceae; genus Phytopythium; species Phytopythium kandeliae. Next base: position 24,327 of record JAADYC010000200.1, on the reverse strand, counting down.
TGCGGCGTCCAGGAGCGCCGTCGCAGCGTCACGGCTGCCGGCTCCTCGTTGCGTCAACGTCTCAGCGGCTCTACCGGGTCGCTGTGTGCGAGCGCAGTGCCCCTGGACGCCAGCCCTGCCATCCTTCCTATCCGCAGACGCGGCCTATACCTCGTCGTCCTCGCCTCACCAGCCGGTCCCTCTGCTCTTGCGACGTCCAGCCACTCAGCCACTCGCGCGATCATCGCGCGGCTCTAGAGCATTGACAAGCTCGCTGCGCAGTGAACCGCCGCCGTAGTTGCCGCCTGACAGCGATGGACGTGGCGAAGACTCGTGGTGACTCGTGGAGCAGTGTTGACAGCTTTGCAGTCGTGTCCCGGTCGGACTTTGACGAGAGCGACGGCGAGACAGAGCCACTCCAGCTGCAGGGTACTGGATCTGTGAACGATGGCGGCGCACGGGACGAAGTTCGCATTACGATGGAAGCGAATGGCTCGATTGGAGCTGACAATGAGGACTGGGAAGACGTTGGCATCGAGTGCGAGTCCGCGGCAGAGCCCTCGTGGTCCGTCTCTATTGAGGACGACAGCGAGCCAGTCGCTGCCGCTGAGGACGACAGCGAGCCTGTTGCTCCCCTGGAGCCGCACGAAATTGTCGCGGACTACTGCGAGCACCCACAGCCGATCGACGAAGATGACATCGACAAGGTGCACGGACGCGAGAGGTCGAGGTCGAGCGAGGCCAAGGAGGTGCGAAACCGTCGTTTCCTCTAGGAAGAAGACAGGTGCTGACCATCGCGGTGGTATACCTCCAGGCATTGATCGCATTCTACTTGGGACGCGCGAAGCTGAGCGAGACAAGGAGCAAGGAGTTTGTCGTGGCGCCGCCGCCGCCGGTGGAGATCCCGCCACTGAAGGCTCCAGGTGACGTTGATGTAGTTCAATGCCCAGACCTTTGACACGCACTGACGCTCACGTTTCTCGCTGTAAATCCTCCATGTGCGATGGAAGTAGAGCGCTACAGTGTCGCTGTGCGCGACGAGGTCATGCGCATGGAGAACGAGCGGCGAGCAAAAGCGGCGCTGGAGCAGTTCTATCGGCGGCGTGAAGACGCCAAGCAGAAGCGCGCCGCCTTGAATCGGTGAGTTTACATGCCATAGTGGATCGACCTCTCGCACTTGGGTGCTCTACTGCCGCGCTGACCCTCAGTATCACTTTCGCGCAGGTGGAGTGAGTTCAAGATCTACCAGACGCAGTGCGGGTTCTCCACCAACCGCGCCATGGAACAACAGCGCTAGTTGGCCGACCGGGTCTCGATACGCCGAGTCCGCCGCAGTTTTGTTTGCTCTCCTGCCTCCTCATCGATGCGTGCATTTGGACCTAGTGATTTCTGGAAGTCAATGCTACCTCCAATTGCTGTCGTCTAGCGAGATGGCGGTCACTCCCGTTAGTTGTCTCGAGGTCGCTGCTCAGGAAGACCATGCGACGCGCAATGCTTCATCCGGCGACGCTGTCACGGTGCTGACAGCACGGATCACGACCCCTTTCGGCGGCTTGGGGAACTCGCGCATATACGTCGACCGCCCTGAGACTAGAGCTGTCGTCGATAAGCTCCCCTTACCACGTCCTGCGAGCGCTGTGGATAGCACTGTGCCACTTATCGCCGTGCTAGGACGCTGTCGTTTCAGGTCGGCCGACGTGTCGATTTTCGATCGACTACTCTCGGACGCGAAGCCAGTCCTTGTAGCTCCGCTCTGGACACTCGTCGGCGTTCGGACGCGAAGCGAGGGAACGGATAACGTCGTCGACAAGTGCTGCGATCGAGATCCATTGCCATATCCGCACGTGAGCAAGAAGATGGCATCAGCACAGTCTGGAAGGCATCCTACCGTTCGAGGGATAGCGAGTGCGTCCGGCGCCAATGGCTCTAGGCTTAGCGGGAGCTGAATAGGTACTGCTGGCTCCTCGATGTAGTTCTTGGCGAGCTGCCGGTCGCTTCCATGAGTTGGTGTCAGACTCGGAGGCGACCCGGGCGACGAATGCAGCATCTCGCCAGACGTGTCGAGCTCCGAGCCGTTGAGGAGGTAGTCCATCGTCAGGCGCTGGTGGAGCTGCGGGTGCACCAGCGATATCGCAAGGTAAGTGGAGAGTCATGAGAGCGATCGCGCGCGCGACCCAAAGCGAACCGACATCGAAGCGCTTTTTGGACATGTTGCTCGGCGAGTCGACTCGCTCTGGCCCTTCAATCACCGTGTCTCCACGAGCAAGTACGACGCCAGAGGCGAGTCCAGACGGCGAGTTTGCCAGTGTCGCGAGGTCCAGCGTCAGGTCGGTGATGGGTGTGACGCTCGCTGAGGACTGAAGCGACGTGAGGATCGGTGTGCTAGACACTTGACGATCGTACTTCCACAAACCGCCACCGCCATGGACCGCGGTGTTCCCGCTCGAATACAGCGACGACGATGACGGCACTTGCGAGACAACCGGTCGGCTGTGTCGCGATAATATGTCGTTGAGGACCACGCTGCCTCGCTGACTCTTGCTCGGCACACCTGCTCTGCGCTTCGCCTTCGACTCGCTCACGGGATTCAATCCCTTCGTCGTCGCGGACATTATTGTCGCTGTTTCCAGTGCTTCCGCCAGACTCTCGATGTCGCTGAATCCGGACTCCCGTTGCCAATCCGGCGGGCTGCGCTGGATGTCGTGGATGCTCGAGAAGCTGTCGAGGTTCGTTCGGAGCTTGAGCACTCCCCGTCCAGGACTGGCTTGACCCGGAGCCAGTCCGGTCGTGATCTCAGGATCCACCGAGCTCGGTTCACTCCCCGGCAGCGTGAACGCTCGCGCGACCGTCGCCCACTTGGTGAAACCAGGCTTCTTCCTCGACTCTTCGAGCTCCTTCAGACACGCGAGACGCCACTGTCTGTTCCCGGGGGCCTCCTCGACGATCATGAACTCCTCGGTTCGGTCGATAACGTGCGGTAACACCGGCGTCCGTACGTCCCTGATCGGAGCGGCATCTGTGTGCTCGACGCAGTGTCAGCTCTCTGGCTACAACGAACAAGGGGAGATGCAATATGCGCACCTTTCTCGACGCGCTTCCGCCTTCGCACTCGCGCGGACGTCTGCTCTACCATCGCCTTGGGGATCCTGCGCACCGGCGACTGGGCTGACGACGCCGTCGACGACGTCATTGTCGCCATGACCGCGGCCGCCGCCGCACGCACGGGCGACGAGGACCCGGTGGTCTTCTCGGGCGACTTGAACAGCACGCTTCTCGCGGCGTGGCGGTCCCGCAGCTCCGGTGCTGGCTGCGGCTCAGCCGAGAACCGCTCCGACTCGACTGGTAGCTCGCTCGCGAGCGTCGCGGTCCGCACCGCATCCGCTACATTGTCGCTCAGTTTGGTCGCCACCGAGGCGATCTAGACAAGCAGCGTGTGTCAGCGACAACGGTGGTGACGGTCGAGTCCATGCGGAATCGACCACGACCGCGACGCACCGCGTCAGCGGCGAGGCAATGCTGTCGGTACTGAGCGTTGGTCTCGGCGAGCAGCCACTCGATGCACGCGAGCGCCACGTCCTCGCTCGAGTCCTCGTCCACGCCGGGCCAGCGCAGCGACGCGTCGATGCGCAGGATCGCCATTCTGGATGGCCGGTCTGCGCGACGCGCGGACGCGCTTTCCTCGGCTCCGTCCGCGCGTGGGCCGTGGCGCGCGCAGCCAGCCACACGCTGCAAGCGCAGAGCGGCTAAATTGGCCGCGGCAGAGCGCCTATTTTTGCTTCTCTCCCTCTAGCGCAGTGCAGTTGCGCTGCGGGGAAGACGGAGGAGGAGGAGAAGGCGCAGCAGCGCCAGCGTCTGCTGTCGTCGTTGCACCTGCTCCTGCGTGCGCTCCAAGCGTCGGCCGGACCCACAACGGAGACAACTGTAAGGCGGCGGCACGGCCGCTCGTCCGAGGTGCTGATGCTCAGCCTTGCGCTGCTGCCGAGACGGGCGGCGCGCGTCTGTCGAGACGACGTCGAGACGACGGGAGTCGGGCGTCGGCTGCTTCAACCGTTGCTTGAAGAACGACAGAACGTGGTAGTATATGGCGGAGTATACAACCCCATCACGATGGGCTTGAAGCAATTCGAGCAGCGGATGGTATCCGGCTATACTATTCGCGTCGGCTGCGCACACTCGGGGATCGACGGCGGCGTGGACTCGGAATATACACATGTCCGCGCTGCTTGGGGGGCGGGGGTGCACATGCAGGCACACCGCAAGGCGACAGACAGGCACGCAAGATGGGAAGGAGGAGGGGGAAGAAGAAGGAGAAGAAGAGGAAACTGGACCCTCCCGACGACCGCAGTGGGTTGGCTGGCTGCCTCGACGTCAGCCGGACGTCAAAGCGGCGGAGGTATGTATGAATGCGCACTGCCGACACGCCCGCCCGCCCGCCCGCCCGCCCGCCCGCCCGCTCGACATGAGTGGCGAGCGCGTTTCTCAATGCTCGAACAACGCATCCTCGTGACGGCCGTCACCTGCGCGCGAAGCGACATGTCCGACTCGTTCTTTCTCCGCCAGCGGCCGCGGCCAGCGTAACTCGCCTGGTAAGGTTACGTTGGGGTACGCGCGGTGCGCGAAAGAAACTCGGCCACACGCTTCTGTCGAATGCGCACGCACGCATGTAACCGATGTCATTCGAAGCGCGCTGTGGAACGCTGCATGCGCGATGGGTCGCGCGCCGAGCGAGCTCGCCCGCTATCTAGAACCTAGTCTCCGCCGCCAGCCAGCCAGCAGCCATGGCATTGGCGGCTCCTGCGATCTCCCCAGCGTCCCCGTGCAGTTACGCCGCCACAGTGGTGAAGGGAGCGGCGTGGATGAGCGATCTTGTCCGGCAAGATGTCAGTCGGTCGCCACCAAGCATCCGTTTTGCCGACCAGCTGTTTCTTCGCCTTCTTGTTCGCCATCGTCTTCATAGTTGAAGTTTCCGCTCCTGTGGAATATTTTCCCCAAGTCACCGCGCGATCCAGTCTGTGCGCTGTGCCCGTCTTGGTTGAAGTATACGGCTTCAAGCCCGCCCACAAGTAAACAACACTGCAAAGAAACCGCGCCGTCATGCCTCGACACTTGTTTTGTCCGGCCGCGGAGAAGGTCTGCCCCGCTGCTGCTGCTACTGCTGCTGCTACTGCTGCAAAGTGACTGGGACGGGACTTTCTCGCCGGTTGGGTGGAGCAGCCGCCAAATCAAAGGCCTAGAGAAGGCAGGAAGACCTACTTCAATCTTGTCCTTTGTCATCACTCAGTAAATTCAAGTCGAAGCGACAGCGACAATCTAACGCTTTGGATGCCAATCCGGAATAGGGCTCGCCGACTATATCTGAAAATGTGCCTGTTCTGCGAACCTCTTCAACATATGTATCGCGTGGAGTCTTCGAAGATTTGAGGGCGAGACCGACTTTTGAGGGTGGTTGACGAAGAAGAATCCGCGAGTGCGACAGAAGAACTCCTGGGGTGAGGCGGCATACAGATCCCAAGTCCGCGATCTTACACAGCCACACGCGTGGACTCACTCAATCCTCATCTCAACAACCAACTGGCCGGTGGCGGGCGGCGGCAGCGTCCTCGCGATCGATCGACGCTATCCTATCCGCGGTGATTCACATCGGTTACGCGCCTTACCTCGCCGGGAAGGCCTGCGCGCGGGCAAGCAGGAGACCAGCAGAAGCAAGAGGGAGTCTTCCTTCCTTCCTCCCCTCCTTCCTTCCTTCCTTCCCCGCTCCCTCGCTCCCTCGCGGATAAAAAGGAAAAAGCGCCGCCCGAGGCGCGCGCGACCGAGTGCCAAAGCAACGAGCGACTGCTGGCTGACTCGCCGGCTGGCGACAGCGCGCGCGCGCGGACAGGTACGCCATGTCATGGTAGGGCACCGCCGCTTCTTAGCAGCCAGTTTAGTCGCACTTGGTGGGAGGCGGCTAAGAACGCAGCGGGAGAAAAGCCAGCGAGCGGACTGCGGCTTACCTTACCTCTCGATCTTGCGGAATGCGCCGCGCCAGTGCGGAAGCGGCCATGACGGAGGCGCGCGCAGTGCGATCGCCCGACGACGACGTCGAGATGCGGGACGCCGGGCTCGCAGGCCCCACGGACGGCAAGGCGGGGCGGGAGGACTGCAGCAACGCGGACGAGGTCGCGAGGGACCAGGCGGATGCCGCGCGCGAGAGCGACGAGGCGCGCGACGCCCGGAGCGATGGCAGGAACAGGTTCAAGGCTGCGCTGGCCGTACGTCGCGCATCTCGCCAGCTACAGGCAGGGTCGTAGCTAGACTGCTAATGGCACCACCACTGACGATGCAGCTCTCGATCCTGACGTCGGACGCCCCTCGAGACCCCGAGGTAACCGCATCGAATACCTCAGCCGCCTCGAATACCTCAGCAGCGCCTGGATCGACGATACCTAGCGCTGCGAACCGGGGCTCGAAGTCAACGCCGAGCGCCGCAGCTGATGGAGGGACATCGGAGACTCCCCCGCCGGCTCCGAGCTCGGGGAAGAAGCGGCGCCGGCGCACGGCCGCACAGATCGACCGCAAGTACAGCTGCAACTACCCAGGATGCACCAAGGTCAGTCTGCGCGGCTAGTTTTTTGCGCTTGCGACACAGTGTCGAACTAATACTGTGGACTGCTGCGTGACGGACAACTAGGCGTACGGATCAGAGGGGTCCCTGACGCAACACCAGCGCCTGAAGCACCGGCATTCCCCGGAGGAGGCGATCGCCTCGTCCCGAAAGGGCCAAGTGCGTTGATGTTTACGCTTGCGTTATGAAAGCCTAGGGCGACGTGACCGCGTGAATGCCCGCTAACTCGTTCCTGCCGCTGGGTGTCTTGCGATAGATCGGGAAGCTGTTTCTGCCGCTCCACCGCAGCTCGTCAGGACATCTCAAAACGGGCGTCTTCCTCCCGCCGTCGTCCGCGAGCGCAACGCGCACGGTCTCGATCCGACCGGCGACGATGAGTGGTGGGAGGCGGCTTGAGATGATCCGTATCTTGCCGAAGCTCTTGCCATTCTGACTGGCATGGTTGGCGCAGGAATGCCTGGATCTCCCTTCCACGCGGCATCTCCGGCACCAGCGGACACGCCAGCGCACTTGCTCGCGGCGGAAGCTGCCTCGACACTTCGAGCCAGCTTCCTCCAGGAACCTGCGCATGCCCAGAGCCGCAGTAGTAGCTTGCGCTCGCGCTCGAACTCGATGCCGATCTCGCTCACAAGTACGTGACTATTGCTCGAGTCAATGACCGACCAAGCAATCAGCGAGTAACTAATTCGACACTGCTGTAGTCCCGCCTCCTGCGCAGACGCAACGAACGCCAGCACCGAGCTCGCGCACACACGCTGCTCGCGCGACGCGAACACCCAGTGCACCTCGACCGAAGTCTACAACTGCTCGTCGTGCCAAGTTACGGTCCCAGTCAGAGTCACTAAGCACTCTCGCGAACCTCACCGCAATGGAGGGGCTGATGCCGCCTCCGCGCAGCGACCGCAGCATTAGCGACAGCACGGCTAGTATCCACGAGTCTGTCATCCCACTCGACAGTGAAGAGGCCTCACCGCTCCAGCCATCTTGGTCTGTTACCGAAGTCACGACACCCATGGACGACCACGCGATCGACAGCGACATTCTGTCAGTCCTGGCGAACTGCGATTCTGCGGAGCTTGGAGATGAGCCTGTGCCACTAATGCCTCAAGTCGAGAGTGCATCGGCGCCAGCGTTTCATCCGCCGCCGTTTGCACCAATGGAAGATCACGAGATGCTACCTGTCGGGCTGGAATGCTTCAAGATCACTGAAGGTGTTCCCGGAATCGACGCTGTCGACGACACGAAGCAAGAGGCTTACGACGACGGCTTTAGCCTGCAGCGTGACGGTGGCAATGTAGATCCGGCTGGCGCAGTCGGCGGCGATGGGGATCTCTTTAGCACTCCGACTGGCATTGCTATCGGCACCGAGGATATGGAGATGGAGGCAGCGGATACGACGCTCGTGTCGTCGACTGTGACGGCGTTCGACGCACCCGCGGACAGCTTTGACATGCCAACGTTCGAGGCTCCAGCTGGCAATGACAATCATTCGCTCTCCCAGCTCAGCAGCTTCGTGGACAACAGTTCAGCCGAGCTCGTCGACGGATTGAGCGCGATCCGGGCGTTCGGCATGGATACGGCCAGCGAAACTGCGCTGCAGGATCCGGGTACCCCGCTGCAAGGCATTCCGTCCAAGCTCGGGAAGCTCAACATTGATAGCCATGCGAGCTGGCGAGACGTTACCAGTCTCTTAAACGAGCCTGACAGTGAAGAGCACCTTCCCCAGGAACAGCAACAACTCATTCCACCCCAGGAGCAGATCATGTGGGCGAAAGAGGATGCATTCGATCCTGTCTTCTCCTCGGGTGGCGAGATCTGTGGTCACAGCTCGCCACTGCCGGTGCCAGGCATTGAGATGAGCTGGCAGTCTGCCTCCAAGCTCGCCAGCTCGTCGTCCACTATTTACCCCTTGGTACGTCTCAGTTCGGATTCATCGGAACACTGCACCATTGACGCCGCTGACACATCGTTGATTGCAAATGTATGCCTAGACCTCGGCGGTTCACACAGAAAGCGCTGTGCCAGGGACCTTCGGCGATTTCCTGATGAGCGACCCAGGGAGCTTCCCCACCATCGATACCCAGACGCAGACACAGCCGCTTGGTCAAGACGACGACGGCTTTCTTTGAGTAATCGGCGCGATAGGAGCCCGCAGCGGACGCAACAGATCTCTGCCTTACCAGTCAAGCGTGGACAGTCACTGCGAGGCTATTGCCGAGCCAGGCTGCGCCGCTGCTCGTTCCTCTTGAGCGCGCGCATCAACAGGAGCGTCGTGTGGGCGTGTCACGAATACCCGAGCAACAGCATGCGATTGGTGGCGCTTTCGGACACGCAAAACGAAGCACTTGCGTTGGAAGTACCGAATGGGATCAACCGTTCGATCGTCTGAGCTGCGGCGGGTGCGCGCGGCCTTGAGTGGTATGCGCTTCTGTATATATCTTGTTGACGCCTTGGCTCGAGCGCACAGATTGGGTGAGGCGTCGAAGCGCAACTGGAAGCCCTCGAGCCAGGAGCTTGGACGAGAATCCGCCCGTGGTCTCGACGCCACCTCCAATACAAGCGTCTTGCTTCTCTCTGGTCTTTGACGCTCAAGCTCGTCGGTGGCACGGAGACAATTCCGACGTCCGCCACTGAAGCTTCTCAATCCCTTCTGGTCGTGGCGAAGTTGGCGTGCCTGCTCTGCACCAATCAAGCAAGGTAACCTGTCCATGCCGATCTTTGAACGAGTATCAGCTTTGCCCATGTCTTGTGTGATTGAGGAAGTGGTGCCGTTTCATGTGTAGGTTTCTTCCTGAGGAGACGGACGGTGCGCACCAGCTAAATATACGAGCCGCAGTGCGCAGCTGTTATCGCGAACGGATGGTGTCTTAGAGCCTTTACTAGCCGATATCGGCCCGCGCATGAACAGCCGCGGCTGACGTCGCCGTTGACGTGAAGCGAGTCGCGGCCAACTCGACAGCGCGCGATATACAACCCGCTGTCAATTCACCATGGAGGCAGCCACAGCGAGCGCGAGCTCCCTCGGTGCCGGCTCTGAGAGTGAACACGGCGTCACTGATGTACCAGGGGATGGGTCATACCAATCTGTTCGTCCATCGAGTGAAGAAGCCCTCGCGGTTGTGGATGAATCGGCTCCCGTCTCGAGCTCTCCAGCGCAGGAAGTGCAGCCAACCGCACCGGCTCCGCGATCGCCAGTGCAGCAGCGTCTGCACGAGTCCTACCGCTCCGACCGCCGATACCTGCGCGAGATGGTGCGCTCGAAAGCAAACCAGCGCGACGAGCGCGTGGGAGCGATCTTGGCGCTGAAAAGCAGCCTCGACGCGTCAGCAGCACGCATCAGCGCGCAGAACGCGGTGCGGAAGCGGCGCGCGGAGCAGCTGGCGGAGGCCGACGCGCGCGCGCATGACACGCTGTTGAGCCAGGGTTTGAATCCGTACGAGGTGACTCGGCGACGAGAGGTGACACAAGAGGCGATGCGAGAGCGGACCGCGATCGAGCGCAACATCCGAGAGAAGCAAGCTAAAGTACTGCAACACCTTGAGGTCGAGCGCGTGCAGCAGCAGCGGCGCGAGAAGATCGCGGCGGAGAACCGCGCGTACGAGAAGAAATACCAGCGCGAGATGGGTCGCGCGGCTGTCGAGGAGCGTGTACAAGCGTACATCGTGTCGCGGACGGGCAAAGAGACACTGGACCCGACCGGTAAGGCAGTGCGCATCTACCCGTCGCAGGAGACGGCGCTCAAGGACAACAGCTTCGGACTCGGTAGGAGCCTCGTGCACTCGACCGAGCAGCGCAAACGCATGATTGAGCAAGTGCGCAACCAATCGACGCTGCATCGCGAGGCTGGGCCGTCGTCCATGCTTCTGCCTCGACAGTCAAGCACGAGAAATAATGACCCAGGCGAGGCGGAGCGCGAGACGCAGCAGTCACAAGCACTACCGCCGTTGAGATCCTCGTCGCCGTCCGTGTCCAGGACTGTGACGAACACGCGGGTGATCAGTGGGCCGCGACCTGGTGAGGACCTGCGTGAACTCAACCACACCCTCGTGTCGCTCTCGGTCGACTCCTCAGCAGCTAAACTCCCGCCTTTGGCGCCGAATCATCCCAACAACCAGCGACAACAGTCGCCAGATATGTCCGAGTCGACCGGTGCGCTCAAGAAGCGGCGGGCTCGCAGCGTATTGGAGCAGAAGATGCTGGACAATGCGCGCAGGCGGCAGCGAGAGGCCGTATACGCGCACAAGCAAGTCGTCTGGGGGCGAGAGTTCGCAGGCGATGCGTTCCGCGCCGACCCACCCGCACTCTGGTTCAAAGACTTCGACGTCGGTGCGCCATTCACGCTCGCGTTTACGCTCACGAACGTGTCGAATACGTTCAACCAGTTCAAGCTGCTCGAGATCGAGAGCGAAGGCGTGCGTGAGCTGTTCGAGATCAAGTACGAGCGACCGGGACGCATGTCGGCGGGCATGACGTGCCGACTCACCATCACATTCACGGGCGATCGCCGAGAGGACATTGACACGTGGCTGCCTGTCGCCGCGCCGACCGGCGTCACACGCGTACCCATCAAGTGCACGTGCAAGAAGGCTGTACCGGTGCTAAGCGCCATGACGGTGTGCTTTGAGGACGTCGTTACCGGCGACTCACGCTCGATTGCGCTCACTCTGGAGAACCGCGGTGCTCTACCGTTCACATTCCGCATCACGAAGGCAGCGGCAGACCACAACGAGGATACTGCAGAAGCCACTGAGGTTGAGAAACAGTTGATTCATGCAGACTCAAGCATGAACCCGAGTGATAGCAGCACAAATGGACCCGCATTGGCAAGGGACGATGAGAGCCCACGAGAAGCGGATATTGCCCTCGTAGACTCCATTGGTAACTCAAAGGCTCCAAGTGACGCAGATAGTGTCGTGAATGGAGGTCAAGTCCCGGCGGGTTCTCCCGTCTCGAGGCCCACCTCCCCCCCATTCGCAGCGACCGTTGCGTCAAGTGAAGCCATCGACGATTTGTCGGAGGAGGAGCTGCAATTTGTGGCGAACGCGCGAGCTCTGACGCGCTACGAGCCACCGGGGTTTGGGACGCCCATCACATTCAAAGAGCGCGGTTTCGTGCCGCCGTACTCGAGCGTTCCCGTCACGTTCACCTTCTCCCCGGCGGCTCCCATGCGACTGGACAATCTCAAGTTCTCACTCGATTGCTTCGAGAAGCGGTCCGCGACGCACCCAGGCGCCGAGTCAGCGTTCAGCACGGCCAGTCGATCCGCTGAGGTGGTCGTAACTCATGAAGACAGCAGCGCAGGCGGCCACCTGGCGTCTGATGTGGTGACCGTAAGCGCGCATTCGACCGATGTGCCCATCTTTGTCGAGCATGAGCTCATCAACTTGCAGTGCTGCGCCTACGGCAAGCTGTATCGCGCGCAGATCTCGATCGGCAACCGGGGCAAAATCGCGCTCAAGATGCAGATTAAGCCCCCCAAGGCGCTGGCCGACGTCCTTAAGTTCCACCCGAGCGAAGGGTACGTCCAGGCCAGCGCGGTGGCCGGTGGAGCGCCGACGAGTGCCGACAGCTCGTCGTTCACAGTCGTGCAGGTCATGTTCCGACCGCGGCCAGAGATGTGGAAGCGTATCGAGCGCCGCGGCGTCGGCTCGGAAGCGCTCGGCATGTTGGCTGTGCCCGTGCGTGTACTCGTGCCGGACCAGCGCGTCCCGGTGTTCGTGACGCTCGTCGCGCGCGCGACGTCGTCCAGCATCGCCGTGTCGCCTGGCGCGCTCGCGTTCGGTGACTGCTGTGTCGGCCACAGTGTCTCGCGCGCACTCACGATCACGAACTGCGCGCGCGTGCCGCAGCGAGTTGCAGCGGTAGCGCGACCGCCCGAGGTCGTCGTACTCAACGACGACCGAGACCCTGACGCGTGTGCAGACGGCGGCGACCTTGCAGGCGCGGGGGTCGTGCTCCTGCCACTCGAGTCGCGGCGCTTCCGCGTCGTCTACGAGCCGGCGGCGGCACTCCCTTTGGTTTCGAGCGCTCGGCCGGCGGCGGCAGCGCCGGTCAAGACGACAGTGACCGGGATGGCCAAGCCGACGATCCCTCCGCCGCCTCCAACGCCGTTGCTGGTGCTCCAGTCGTCCACTTTCAATCGCTCGTACTCGCTCGTCTGCTCAGGCGCCGGTGTCAAGGCGCCACTGGTCTTCTCGCACTCGGTCGTGCTGATGGGTGCGACGCAGCTCGGGCAGCTCCGCCTCGCGAGCGTCTGGTGCACGAACGAGTCGGAGCAGACGCAGCAGCTGGAGCTGCGGCTCCCACCCGAGGCCGTTGTAAATGCCCAGCCGCTCCTCCGCGTCACGCCCATGGTCGCGACCCTCGCTCCTCGCCAGCGCGTGCGCCTTGAGATGGAGTTCTTCGCGCGCGACGACGTGTTCGGGCTCGTCGACCGGCCGTTGGACGGGAGCGAGTGCGGCGACCAAGCAGAGGTCCATTGCTCTGATGCTAGTGGTGACACCGACGCCTCGCTGGCGGTCGAAGCTGAGCCAGTGCAAGTCCCGAGCGTACGCGTCAGTGTGAGCCGGTCCGACGCTATTGAGCCGCGAGCAGCAGCCTATTGGGCGTCGACTGGTGCTGCACAAGGCGGCGCATTCGGTTCCAGGCCGCTCGAGACCAAGCCACCAACGTGGGCGGCGGGAATCCCAGCGGAGCCACGCAGTTGCCATGTCACGTGGACGATCCTATGCTTTCGGCGCGTCGATCAGGTGACCGGCGGCAAGAAGACGCTGCTGGACGCCGTCAGCCTCCCGCTGCAGTCGCTCACGGTGCGTTCGACGGTGCTGGCGGCGCCGCGCGTGCGGCTGAGCGCCGAAGCGCTGAACTTCGGGCATGTGGCGCTCGGCCAGTCACTGCGACTCGCATTGACGCTCACGAACGAGGGCGACAGCGACTTGCGGCTGCGCGCGCGGGCCCTGCACGCACTTGGCGCCTTCCGAGTCGTCAACAGCTCGCAGCGCGTGCTCCGCGGCGGCGGCGGGTCGCTCGAACTGCTCGTGGACTTCTCTCCACAGGCGCCGGTCGAATTCGAGGACGAGCTGGAGCTCTTGGACGCAGAAGTTCACGCCTCGTGCCCGGTGCTTCGCGTGCCTCTGCGCGGCCGCGGCGTGAACCCGCGGCTCGTGCTGGAGCCGCGCGACGGCGTGCTCGACTTCGCGGATGCGTTGGCGCGCAGCCGCAGCGAGCGCGAGCTCACGTTGACCAACGCGAGCGCCTTCCCGCTCGCCTTCTCGGTCGCGGCATGGCCCGAGGCGGACACCGTCGGCGCATCCGCCCCGGTGTTCTCGTTCCAGCCGAGTGCCGGGTCCATCCCGGCACAGTCGAGCCTGGTGCTTCGCGTGTCGTTCCACCCGCTTCGCGCGCGTCCCGAGCACTACGCGCAGCGCTTTCGCGTGCACGTGCCGAACGCGAGTGAGCGCCACGTGCTGTCACTCTCGGGTCGCTGCTGGGAGAACCAGCTGTATGTGTTCGCGCCTGGCGCGAACACGGTGCCAGCGGTCGAGGACGTGTTGGACCTGCCTCCCAACGTCTCGCTATCGCCGCTGCTCAGTGCTAGCAGCTTCATGTCAGCGCTGGCACGGCCGCCGACAAAGATCACGCTGACGCTGGACGGCGGCGCGCGCAGCTTCTTCGTGGGCAGCACACCGCCGTTGGCGCCAGTTGCAGACGCGGACAAGGCGGCAACGGCGCAGTCGTTCGAGCTCGCGATGGACACGGACAGTCCGCACGCCAAGTTGTTCTCGCTCGAGCCGATGAAGGGATCGCTCGCGCCTGGGCAGCAGCTCTCCATCACGGCGAGCTTCCGGCCGCCGTCGCCCGTGCAGGACGCGAGCACCGGCGGAGGCCGCGCCGCGCTCGCCGCGCTCTTCCCGGAAGCACTCGCGCGAGCAGAGGCGCGCGTCGCGCAGTGGGTCGAGCTGCGCGTCACGTGCACGCTGCGCGGCGGCGCGCTGTGGCGCCCAGTGGCCGCCAAGGAGGCCGCACAGCCAGCCGACGTGCGCGTCGTGGTGCTCGTTCTCCGAGGCGAGTTGCTCGTCTGAGAACCTGCGACAGCGCGTACGCGGTAGGATACAGCGTACTTACAGTTTTGGCGCGAGGGCACTGTTGCGGAGTAGTACATGTCACTCTTTCGAGCTCCAGTGAGCTTGCGCGGATCGATCAGCGGCGAGATGGTGCGGAGCATGAGTGCGGGCGGAAGCGCGGCCGCGCCGGCGCGTCGAACGCTGCCAATAGCACCCCGTTCGCGCAGCGGGCGCGCATGGCGCCTACTCCTGTCTCTCTCACTGCTGCTGGCGTCCGCGGTGGCCTCAGCGGTCCTCGTAACGGCGCAACAGGCCGACGCCAAGATGGACGCAGCGGACGCTGCGGACGCGCTCGAGCTGCTTCCTGACCGCCCGCGACTCGGCGAGCGGATCGCGAGCGGCGCTACGCGTTTGTACCACGTGCGCGGTCTGCGTTTGGACGCGGTGTACGACGTCAAGCTGTCGTTCCCGGCCTCCATCCCGTCCGAGTTCTCGCTCCAAGTCGCGCGCGTGCTCGCCGTCGACGCGCCGACGGTCGCTGGTCCGCGGCGCCGCGTGCTCAACACGGCCAAGCTGCGGCTGGAGCCCCGCGCACTCCTGCTCCGCGGCGACCGGCAGCTGGCGTTTGCGCTCGACCCGGCCGCGCTGGCGGACGCGGCGGCGCGCGGAGACGCCACGCTGTCGCTGGAGCTGGCGGTGCGCGGCCGCGTCGATGGCGTCTCGCGCGTGCTCGACCTGACGGCGCGCGCCTGCGTGTTCGACATTGTCGTCGAGGAGCTCGCGCTCGGCTCGCAGGTGCCGCACGCGTCGCTCGCGCTCGCTGCGTGGCTGGCGCTGGTGCTGGCGCTCGCCTGGCGCTTCGCGCTGCCAGTCGTCGAGGCCAAAGTCTCGCTGGCGCGGCCGGAAGACGCCGACCATCGCGGCGACGGAGCCGCGCTCAAGCAGTCGTGAGTGGTTGTCAATACACGCGCGAGTCTCGTGTTTCCCTCCGCGTGCGTGTACGCGTGCGTGTACGCGTCCACGCGCGGCGTTAGACGCTGAGGAACTCGGAGATTGGCGGCGCGCACGGCAGCGACAGCCGCTGCAGCGCGATGCGGCGCAAGTGCGCGCGCAGCTTGTCGGCGTGCGCGTCCAGCTGCGTGCCGGCCTGGCGCGCGTCGCGCTCCGAGATGCGCACGTTGCCGCTGAGCACGAGCTCCTGCAGCGTGGCGTTGCCCGGCGCGAGCCATCGGTCCGAGTCGCCGTCGGGCTCGAGCACGGGCAGTCCGAGCGCCGCAATGGCGGCCGGCCGGTCCATCTTCTTCTTGGCCTTCTTGGCCGCGTCGAGCTGCGCCTGGATGCGGCTCTCGGCCGCGCGCAGCAGCTCGTGCACCTCCGGAGGCGCCTCGTACTTGGTCACGGCGTCGACCAGCGCCTGGAGCCTACGGCACTCGACTCGCGTGGCCGTCAGTTCAGCTCCCGACGCGCCATGGCCGTACGCCAGAGACTTCGCGCGGAAGCGGCCGCGTGCCACACGCACCCGCGGCCGGAGACGTCGTTGTCGGCGAGCGAGAGCGTGCGCAGCGTCGAGTTGAAGGGCAGCGCGCGCGCGAGCTCGAGCGCGCCGGCGTCGCCCAGGCGGTTGCCGAACAGGTTGAGCGCCTCGAGCGTCGCGTTCTCGCGCAGGCGGCTCGCGAGCGCCGCCGCGCCGCGCTCGCCCATGCCGCTCGCGCGCAGAGAGAGCAGCACGAGGCGCGAGCCGTCGGCCAGCGCGTCCGCGAACACGCGCTCGTCGACTGTCTCGCCCTCCGTCTCGGCCGCACCATCGGCTTCTCTCCCCTCGCGACCGGAGCTCGGGAGCGGGTTCCAGTCGAGCTGCAGGCTCTGGAGCTGCGACTGCGGCACGGCGCGGCACACGAGCGCGAGCTGCTCGGCGCCGAGCCCGACGTCGAAGAGGCTTGATCCAGGCCACCGTCAGCGCTACTCGCTCTACTACCGCGGCCGAGCGAGCGAGCGAATGGGCTGTCGCACGCACCAGAGCGACCGCAGCCGCGCGGCGTGCGGCAGCGCGAAGCAGAGCGCGCGGCAGCTGCCGGCGTCCAGACGCCAGTGGCGCACGGCCACGCGGTCGACGTCGCTCAGGTCGTAGACGTTGGCGCCGCTCGTCGCGTCCTCGGCGCCGCGCGCCTCCTCCTCGTCCGCGTGCGGCGGCAGCAGCTTCGGGTGCGGCACGAGCCCCGAGAGCGTGCAGTAGGCGAGCACGTCGCGCCGAAACGAGCGCGTCGGCACGAGCGTCGCCACCACCGCGTCCGCCTCGACGTCTGCCGCGCGGTCGGCGATCCAGACGCCCTTGGGCGGCGCTCGCGGTTGCTTGGCGCTCATGGTTGTGCGCGCGCGCGCTCTCTCTCTCCCTCTCTCTCTGTCGATGGCGGTTTGTGCAAGGTGGTGAATGTGTTGGTTGGGAGGCGAAGGAGGGGCGTGACAAGAATACATTGGCAACCAACACGCGTGAGGGCGACAGCCAGTCGCGGGCGTCGTAGCAATGGGTGGCGCGCGATGACACGGGCCGAGCGGCTCACTGCGGCGCGAGGAAGAACGAGACGGGCGAGTCGCAGACGGCCGAGTGGCCCGAGAAGACGAGCGCGCCGGTGGCGGCGTCGAGACGGAAGACCTGCAGCGAGTGCGAGTCCTGGTTCGCCACGACCACGAGGTCCGAGTCGGGCACGACGAGGAAGGCGCGAGGCGTCTTGCCGCGCGTGGGCTCGCGCGCCAGCAGCTCCAGCGCGCCGGTCGAGGCATCCGTGACCTTGAAGACGGCCAGCGAGTCGTGTCCGCGGTTGGACGCGAGCACGAACTTGCCGCACGCCGACACGTGCACGTCGGCCGTGAGCGTCCAGCCCTCAAAGTCCTCAGGCACGGTGGCGATCTGCTGCGTGGCCGCGGGCGAGAGCGCGCCGTCTCGCAGCGCGTGCACGCTCACCGCGTTGCCAAGCTCGCCCAGCACGTAGGCGACCGGGAGTGACGGGTGGATGGCGAAGTGCCGAGGCCCGAAGCCCGGCGTCTGCGCTGCGAACGCGCCGGCCGCGTGCGGCGCGAGCTTCTTGGCCGCGCGGTCCAGCTGGAACTGCGCTACGCGGTCGTTGCCGAGGTCGGCGGCCAGCAGCGCGTCCGTGCCGGGCACCCACACGGAGCTGTGCACGTGCGCGGCCTCCTGCCGGTCCGGCACGACGAGCGACCCGGGTCCGGGGTACACGTGCAGGTCGGTGCAGGGCGAGAGCGTGCCGTCCGCCGGGTTGACCGGGAAGAGCGCGACGCTGCCGCCGCCATAGTTGGTGGCCGACACAAAATCGCACGCGGGGCTCAGCGCAACGTGGCAGGGGAAGACGCCGCGCGTCTCTTGGCGACTCGTCTCGACGAGCGAGCCATCCGCCGAGCCGTCGGCGGCGCGACCGATGGCCAGCGACGCCACGAAGCCCGTCTTCTCGCCCGGCGCGGCCGCGCTCGGCTCGTCGCACTCGTTGGCGATGTACAGCGTGTCGCGTGAGCCAGCGAGGAAGGTCGGGTTGATGCCAACGCCGCCGGTCGCGCGCAGCAGCGAGAGCGCGCCGCTCGAGAGGTCCAGCGAGAAGGCCACCACGCCCTGGCCGCGGCCCTCGGGCACGTGGCCCTCCACGCGCGTGTACGTGCCCACGAAGAGCGTCGCCTTGGCCATCGTGCGCGTCGGGAAGCGCGCCGGGAAGCGCGTCGACCGCTTGCTTGGACGGGACGCTGCTGCTTGGGGAGTGGCAATGACCAGGTTGATTGGCGTCTCGAGGGGAGGTTACACTTGGACGTTGTATGCGCTCGCGATCTTCACTCCACAGTCAAGTTGAGCTGCTGCCACGCATCATTGTTGAGCAGCTACGAACTGCTGTGATTGGTCGAGACGAGAAATGTTTCGACCAATTACAGAGATATTGAACTGTTGACACCGATCTCCAGAAATTGAGGCCAAAGAAGGGCAGTTTGCGTCGGTCAGAGCTGGCTTGTGGGACATTTGGGCTCACAGGCTCCCGCCCATTTTCCCCGCCGCGCGCCGCCCGAACTGGAGGAGGGAGGAGCGGCGAGGAGAAGTGGCCGCGCTCCCGGCTTCCTCGCGTGCGTGCAGCCCCCTCGGCGGCGCCAGCGCGCGCGCCACCGACCCCGCGAAGAAGCGCTCGTTATCGCGATCGCAGCGAGTCCCTGCTCGCCCTGAGAGATGGCCACTGGCGCTAGCAGCGGCCGCTTCGCCACGGCGGCGTCGGTGGCGGCGGCGGCGGCGTCCGCGTCATCGGCGTCGCCCACGTCGCGCTACTGGCAAGCGCCGAGCATGACGCGGCGCGTGTTTGCGACCTGGGACGACTTCTTCGCGTTCCTGGGCGAGTACCAGGCGCACACGAGCCAGGTGTTCACGCGGCGCACTGGCACGACGGTCAAGGCGCGCAACCAGACGCTGGCGGCGGCGGGCAAGGGCGGCGGCGCGCTCATCCCCGAGCACTACGAGCAGTACTCGCGCACGCTGCACTGCACGGGCTACAAGGTGAGCGCGGAGGGCAAGCGCAAGCGGCGCGAGGGCGACTCGTTCGCTGAGTGCAAGGCGCAGATCAACGCGACGCTCAAGCAGGAGTCCAACGGCACGTACCGCGTGCACGTGACCAAGGCGTTCCTGGTGCACAACCATCCGCTGACCATCTACGGCGAGCCGACGCCCGTCTGGGTGCCGGCGCAGGCCGCCGCCGGCTCCAGCGGCGACACCAACAGCACCAACGACAGCGCTGTTAGCGCCGGGTCGGCGGCGATGGTAGCGCTCCAGCCGGCCGGACCGTCGGCACGCGCGGTCGCCAATACACCGATGAACAAGCGGCTGCGCGTCACGCCACCCGAGGACGCGCGGGAGGAGTCTGCTGCGCCGACGATGAGTCTGCGCGACTTCCTCGCGAGGATGAAGGCCCACCAGACGGACGGATCGACCGTGGAGAGCCGCCTCGCGCGGTATGTCAAGGAATTTGACGACGTGGACGGCTACGTCGCCAAGATCTTCGTCGACAACCAGGTTGGTGACCCCGCTGGCGTGGTGGTGGCTGAGCGTCGAGCGTCGAGCGAAAACTGACGCTCGCTGTGTCGGTGGCCGGATCCGAGCAGAAGGTGCTATCGTGCATCACAATGCAGACGAAGAACATGCGGAAGGCGTTCGACGTATTCCCCGAGGTCCTGCGCGTCGAGTGCACGAGCCCGAACGAGACCGGAGACGTGGGCTCGAGCTACAAGCTCTTCTCGCTGCTCTCACACGACACCTTCGGCATGTGGCAGTTTGTCCAGGTGAGGAGAGTAGGAGCGTCTGCGTCCCCGTGTGCACGTTGCCGCCTCTGACAATGCTGTGGATTCAGCACGCAGTGGTGGAGAACGGACGCGTCGACTCGTGGACGGCGGCCATGACGCAGTTCAAGACGTTCAATCCCAAGTGGGCCAGTGTGCGCGCGGTGATCATTGAGAGCGAGACGGCGGTCGAGCTGTCGGCGCTGCGCGAGGCGTTGCCCAACGCGCGCGTGCTGCTCTCGCAGTTCCACGTCGTCAAGAGCATGCACGAGGCGATCACGCAGCACGGCGAGGAGCTCAGCGCGTGGCACAAGGACCGCCTGTGCGCGATCGTGCAGTTGCTCGTGTACGCGCCGACGGAGCTCGTGTACCGCGCCAACCTGCGCAGCATGGCCGACGTGCTCGGCGACGACACGCACCCGTTCCTCTTGTACTTCAATGAGACGTGGGACTCATGTCGAGACATGTGGAGCACGCACCGGCGCGAGAACGTGACGACGTTCGGAGCAAATGAGGCTCGTCGCCTGGAGCCGACGTGGCGAGAGATCCAGGCGTCCGTGGGTAACGCCGGCCAACGCAACGATATGACACTGGACGAGACGATCGTGTCGATCCAGTTCTACCAGGCCATGGTCGAGCGCAATTACCTGTCCAAGCTGCGTCGGTCGTCGAACGACTTCGTCTTCCACACGAGCAGCTCAAGTGACAATGGAGCGCAAGCGTATGACGAGGGGATGAAGCTGCTGGCTGCGACCGTGAGCCCCCACGCGTGCCAGCTCGTGTTCCCGCAGTACGCGCACGCCTTGGGACGCGCGCAGTACCGGTTCTGCGAGCCGAGCCGTGGGACGTTCTTCGTGTCGGCCGTGGTGCTGAACGACGCGTTCTGCGACGAGCCGGGCAAGGAATTCTGCGTTGAGGAGAAACAGGGCTGGCAGTGTTCGTGCGCCTTCATGGTGAACCACCACCTGCCATGTCGGCACGTGTTCTACATTCGCCGCATCGTCCGCTGCGACAGTATCGTGCCGGTCGACACGCTCGAGCGCAGGTGGGTTCTGCGCGAAGTGTGCGCGTTCTTTGACAGCGACGGGCTCACGTCGGACGACATGCGAGTGCGCGTCCGCGAGTACGAAGAGGAGAACGCCGACGGTAAGAAGGACTCGATGGCCGACGAGAACCGCAACACGATTGTGGTGGCACCTGGGTCGTGGGAAAAGTTCGTCGCGGCCATGGAGGTCGGCAAGCGCGTGAGCCTGCGGCTGATGCAGCTGGACTCGGCCGAGTTTGAGCGCGCGCTGCGCTACTATCGCATCGTGGAGCAGAACTTTGGTGGTCGCGGTTTGGATCCACGGTCACCCACGAACGGCGCGACGGCTTCGGCGACGCCTGCGCCGGCGCCTGCCCGACAAACGGGAGCAGTCGGTCGGCCGCCTCTGCATCGTGCTCGACTGGCTCCCAAGTCTGCAACAGGTACAACATCCGGAGGAGCTGCGCCTAGCGAAGCATCGGAGGTACCGGCACAGGCCACAGAAGGCTCGACAGCGTCTAGAGAGGCGGCAGCGCCGACTCTGACATCGCCACGCCAAAGCAGCGACCTCCCGTCACTAGCGTCGTTGAATCCACCGGTAATCGACCTGCAGGACGAGTCGGAGGCCGATGAGAAGGACGAAGAGGAGAATGGCAAGCGCGATGAAGCTGGTGGCGGGCACAAGGACGGTGAGAGAGACAATGAAGCGAACAAGGACGAAGAGTATGAAGAAGGAGGTCCGGAGGAAAAGGAGGAAGTCACAGAGGACGAAGAGAATCAAGAGGGAGATGAACAGGGCGACGACGCTGCGCGCGGCGACCGCGAAGTCAGGACGGCGCGCCGGAAGGCAGATCGAAAGAGGAGCGGCGGCTCGTCGTCGCCGTCGTCCGCGATATTCCCGCGACGTAGCGCGCGTGGCCGTCCGTGAAGCAGATTCGAGCTTGTGTACGTGCTGGCGTCCATCTCGTGCCGGTCGAATGTATTTTGCTAGCTGTTGCAGGATGAGCGGTGTTGATTCAGATCGTAGGCGGGCGACGCGGTGTAGCTCGACCGCACGGCGGGGGTGACGATCCATCTCGGTCGTAACCGCTGTGGTGAGCCACCGCAGCGGCGGGCAAGGAGCGCTTGTATTTGCCGGGCGTTGCACCGCAACAGGATCTATGCGTTTTCGCGCAGGATGTTGCTGTTGTGCTTGGCGAGGCGCTGCGCCGGGTACTCCACTGCCCAGTACCCGGCTGTGGCAACGAGGAAGACCAAGGCGCCGGACGCGAAGAGTGTGTCCTGCCAGGTCTCCTGGCTCTCGATCCACGGCTGCCTAATGGCGAACGGATGCAGCAAGTACATGGAGAAACTGACCTTGCCTGCGTACGTGAGGAGCTTCCACTCGAGGAGCTGGGAGAGCACGGACGGCGCCAGCATCTCGATCACCACGACGAGCGAGAGCGGGAGACTGACGAAGGGGGACTCGCCTGCCTCCTGCTGCTGCTTGAACGGGTTGGACGCTACCCAGTGGAACAGCAGACCGTGGAAGGCAAGACTGAGCATTAGCGCGAGCGCAGATGCCTGCACGACCCGTAGACTCGATGTCATGACGAGGCCGAAGTGCTTGATGTCTTTTTCTGCCATCCACTTCTCGGCACGCGCGAAGACGATGGCAGCAAGCGACCCGATGACGAAGGTCGAGATGTGGGACTCGAGACCCTCGTGCGGCTTGCGATGGCTCGTGACGCCATCAAGGAAGGCCCAGACGCCAAGTGGCGCAACCGCGAGCCACCACCGCTCGTCGAGCAAGCAGACCAAGCCCGTGAACAAGGGAATCAAGAAGTAGTAGCTGATCTCGAGCGGCAGCGTCCAGAAGACGAAGTAGTTGCGCTGCACGTTGAGCGTCAGCATCGTGACCAGGTTCGCGCCGTCGTGGATGCCGTAGAAGCGAGGGAAGCACCAGACGAGGACGGACGTCACGGCATACAGCGGATAGATGCGCAGGAACCGCTTGGAGTAGTAGTCGGCGAGCGCGTTGGTCCATTGCTCGCTCGACGCCGACGCGGCTCGGAGCCGGCGGAACTCGGCGTCGAGGAGCAACGTCAGCAGGAAAGCCGACAGCACGAAGAAGATGTCGACCGCCGTCGTGCCGATCTTGATACCCTCGTCCATGACGCCCGCGTGCTGGCACACGACAAGAAGCGCCGCGAGTCCCCGCAGTCCGTCCAGGAACTCGATCCGCCTTCTTGGAGCGTCGATGGGCCGTCGACGCTGCCGCCGCCGCTGCTGCTGACTGTCGTTCGAACTGCTCTCTGCCGACTCTCCGCCTTGTAAGAGCGAGCTGTCATCTTCAAGCGCCTCGTCGACAGCGATCGACGCGTGCTCGGCTGTCAGCGCTTCTCGAACGACCGCCCGGGCCATCTCCTCCGTGCAACGCTGCCTCCGCCCGATGCCGCTCGTCGCTCAAGTCGCCATGAGGTGGCTCGTTCCGCTCTGAAACGGCACCGCCGCCTTGCACGCACACCTGAAGCGGCAGCGAAAGCCGACGACGCGATCCGACGCGATCCGCCGCCGCCGCCTCCGATCGATTTGATCGCCAGGTGATTTCTGAGCGCACAGATTTGTGCGCATCCTCGTCCAGCACACACACGCGAGTGTCCAGTTGAGTGCACCCACGCACAAACTGTGACTCACATGCGAGCTTCTGCCCATATCGCCTGTAAGTCACGCCGCTCGACCAACAGACTTGCACCTCGCCCCCGAGCAAGGGGCGTCGGCGCCAGCACTTCTCTGGCAACATGCGCACCCCATTGCCGGCGTAATAGTCGCTGTCCGCGTCTCCGCCTAAGTTCGGCTCAAGACGAGCAAGCGACTGCCTAGTAGCCGCTGACTCTTCGTCTCGCTCCCGACAGTCACATCCCAACGCGAAGGCACAAAAGACGCCGGCGCACTGGTCCAGCGACCACTTGGACCGCGCTCTGATGTCCCCGGGCAAGTCAACGTCGACGCTCGGACGCCGCACAGCGCTGGCGCTGCTGGCCGCTGTGCTCGTCCTCTGGTGGCGGCTGTCATCCATGATGATCAACTCTCTGTTGCCTCAGCCAGGGGCTCTGCCAGCTCGGGAAGTGCTCACGGCATCAACACCGCCTACTCCCTCCAGCACGACACCTGCCGAAGCACCGTTCTCTTTGTCACCCTTAGATACTCCCCAACAAGAGCTACTTCCCATGAGCGAGAGCTTCTACAACTCCAACTTCTCCGACGACGACACGTCCACCACCATCATCTTCAACCTCTTCAAGGGAGACCCGAAGGCGCTCGAGCTGCAACTCGCCGCCGCCACCTCGCAGAAGAACGTGGCG
>JAADYC010000199.1:0-30691 GCA_023338135.1 Phytopythium kandeliae | reverse complement strand
GAGCGACGAGAGCGACGAGAGCGAGTCGGACGCGCGCGGCCGCAGCAGGAAGAGCAAGAGCGGCAAGAGAGACAAGAAGACGAGGCGCAGCAGTCGCGAGAAGAAGAGCAGGGACCGCTCGGGCTCCGGCTCCGGCTCGCCCGTGCGGCTCTCGTCTTTCTTCCAGCAGCACGACTCGGACAGCAGCGGCGGAGGCGGAGGCGGAGGCGGCGGCAGCAGCGACGCTTGAGCGCGTTGACGGGAGAGGTTGACTAGTGGGTCTTCTAAGAAAATGTGGACGGTACTGCGTTCTCTTTCCTTTCTGAAAGAATGACTGTCTACAACCGATGGAATGCATGCTGCTCGCTTGGGTCCAGGATCGCCTTCCGCGCAATTGACGGCCGCGCAACTGACGGCCGCGCGATTGACGGCCGCGCAATTGACGATGACCCCCGCCGGCGCCGGCGCCGACGACGGCCCGCGCGAGCCCGAGCGGCGCGCGTTCCTGCGACTGCTGCGCCTGGGCGTGGAAGCCAAGGTGCGGCAGGCCGAGGTGCGGCAGAGCGAGCGCACGACGAGCTTGGGACCGGACAGCAGCGGCGCGCCAGACCCGGAGACCGAGCTCGAGACCTCGGCGCCGGCATTCCCGCGCGACCGCAGCCTGCGCGTGCCGGCGTGGCAGGCGCTCGCATGGCGCGACGCCTTCTCGACCGAGCCATACTTCGAGGCGTCGGTCGCAGGCCGGCCGCTGCGAATCAAGCAGATCCTCCAGGGCGAGATGAACGGACTCGGCACCGGCCTGACGGTGCGCCACATCACGCTGTTCCGTGCTGTGTCCTCGCTCCCGCGCGTGATCTTGCGCGGCTTATCCGTTGACTGCGAGAGTGACGCGTCGTTCATGACCGTGGACAGGTGTGGCCGGCCGCATGCGTGCTGCTCAAGCACCTGGAGCACCGCGCGGCGACCGGCACGGGTGACAAGTGGCTGTGCGAGTCAGGCGCGTTCGTGGTGGAGTTGGGCAGCGGCACAGGCGCCGTGGGCATCGCCGCCGCGATGCTCGTGCCCGCGCCGGCGCGCGTGGTGCTCTCGGACGTGGACAAGCTCCAGTTCCTCATGCGCGAGAACGCGGCCCAGGCGCTCGAGGGCTCGACCGCGAGCGGCGGCGGCGGCGGCGGCGGCGTCACGGTCGACGTCGAGGCGTACGAATGGGGCAGCGAGCCGTCCGCGCGCCTGCTGCCGCCGCGGCGCCACGGAGCAGACAACCAGCAGCCGGAGGGTCCGGAGGAGCTGGCGCGGGTGTTCCCGGATCTCGTACTCGTGTCGGACTGTATCCTGCCGCGGCTGTACCCTGTCGAGCCGCTCGCGGACGCGCTCGCGATGCTCAGCGGCGCCAAGACGCGCGTGCTCGTCTCGTACGAGCACCGGTACTACGCACAGTTCGACCCCAAGGCGCGCTTCTGGGAGCTTATGCGCGCGCGCGGATTCGCGCTGCGGGAGCTGGGCGAGCGCGAGTACCACCCGCACTACCGCGCAGGAGACATTGAGATCTGGGAGATCACGCGCTCGGCGACGTAGCCCTCGATGGGTACGAGCTCCGAGGGACAGCGAGCAGCCGTCGAGCGGCAGCAGAGGAGGAGGCGTGGGGGACGATAGGAGGGCACTGTAGCATACCGTTAAGCGCGCGCGCGCGGAGCCGCCAAGACGGCGCCGAGGGCTAGGACTACTCTGCTCGCGAGCGCTTGCGTGCTTGCCTGGACGCTCGCTCACTCGACCTTGATGCTGCGGTAGATGGTGCGCACAAACACGAGCGAGCTGCGGAAGCCGATGAAGCCGAGCATGACGAAGAAGCAGTAGGCCATCATGCCGCTGTAGCCAAAGTAGAAGGCCGCCTGGAAGAAGCCCGTCATGTCCGTGCCCGTGTTGTAGTACCAGATGCTGTACGCGAGCACGAAGGCGCCAGTGACGCCGCCCGAGAGGAACGAGCGCCACCACCAGCGGTGGTCCTCAGTCGACAGCTGGATGTACGTGAGCGAGACGGTCGTGAACGCCGTCACGACGACGAGTATGAGGAATGAGAGGAAGAGGATGCCGAAGAGCTTGTAGATCGAGTGGCCCCAGATCGCCGCGAAGATGTGGTGCAGCTCGATGTACACGGCGCTGAACGGGAGGCAGCCGGCCGCGACGACCAGCAGCATCGGGTGCCGGTACCCGGGCAGCTGCGGGATCTCACGCGAGACCTTGGCCGTGCGGCACGGCGCGTTGAACTCGCCCGCCAGGTTGCGGCCCATGATGCCGCCGACGACGGTCAGCGGGAGCGCCACGAGCATGAAGAGCGCGAGCACAATCATGATGGTGCCGAAGGGGAGCGCGGCCGACGAGTCGTTCCAGATTGCGACCGAGTTGAGGAACGAGAAGACCGCGAGCAGTGGCCCGGGGACGACCAGCACGCACAGCAGAATGTTCCAGACCCACCGCTGGCCGCCGAGCTGGCGATAGAGCCGCGCCGAGTGGTATCCGCCGACGCCGGCCGTCAAGGCGTAGAGCACGAGGATGGCCGTCATGACGCCTCCGCGCTTGTTGGGCTTGACGAGTCCGAGCAGTGAAGAGCCGAGCACGACCGCCAGCATGACCAGGAGCTGGGCACCGGCGCCGTTGAGCGCGCAGAACAGGCTCAGGTGCCGCGGGAAGCGGAACACATCCGCATGCACGAGCTTCCAGCCGGCATCCTCCTCCTCAGCGCGGACGTCGCCCGACTCGACGTCCATGTAGCGCGAGAAGTCGCGCTTGAGGATGCGGACCATGACAATCGACAGGAAGCCCGTGAGCATCATCACGATGACGAAGCTGTTGATGACCGAGATCCAGTGCAGCTCGAGGTCGTCCGCCAGCTCGCTCCCCTCCGCGTTGCGGTTCTCGAAGAGCAGGTCTGGCCGGAGGTGCCACTTGACCGAGTACGTGAACACGGCCTCCGGCTGCGTCGCGCTGTTCTGCGGCGACAGCGCGTAGTGGTACTCGAGGTCCGGGTCCGACGACGCCTCGGTCAGGTTCGCGCCGACAATCTGCACACAGGCAAGCCGACCAGCGCATGCTAAGCAACTCGCTCACGTGCGTATCTACTCCGTCGTCGGTGTCGACGGAACGTACCCTGTACTTGCCCGTCTCGGCGTCCACGTCGCTGTAGGCGATGTCGAAGTGGAGGTGCGTGTTCAGGTAGTAAAGGTTCTGCTCCATGTAGAACTTCTTGGAAATCCCTTGCTGCACGAGGTAGCCCACCTGTCCCTGCAGCCGCACGTCATCGACATACATCTCGAAGTGATCACAGACACAGACACAAACACACACGCCAGGTTCCCGCGAGCAGTCAAGGAACGCCATCGAGCATGTGCGGACGAGCCAGCATGAACGTGGAGAGGCGAACAGCGCGGCGCGCAGAAGAGGATATCTCATAGTCCTCGTCCACGGCGTCCGTGAACGCCTTCATGGTCTCCGGGGTCATCTCGAGCTTGCACAGCTGCGCGTACGTCTGGTCCACGCCAAAGTACAGGCGGTAGTCCGTCACGACCTTGCGGCTCCCGGTAAGCAGCTCGCCGAGGTCGTGGTCGTCCCATTGCCGCTCCTTCGGCTTGCAGTACGGCAGCTTGTAGTACTGGTACGTCTCTGTCGGGTTCGCGTACGGCCGGATCTGTGCGCGCCAGCGGTCAACCGGCGGGTCAGCGGTGCGACAGCCAGCAGCAGGAAGCAATCCGCGACGGGATACCGTGTTGGCTACGACGAACACCTCGTCGCGCAGCTTGTACTGTCCTGCGTCCTCGGCCCACGTGGTGCCGGCAAGTACCGCAAGCGCTAGCAGTGACGCGCGCGCCTGCTGCAGCAGCAGTCGCGCGGGAGCCATGGCGAGCGCAGAGGCAGAGGAGCGGCGAGCAGGGCAGGGCGAGATCGACGACGGCCGTCTCGCTTTGCTTGGATCACTTGGTATCCCAGACGTCGCCTCGAACTTTAGGCGAACCTTAGTCGAACCTTAGACGAACCTTAGACGAACTTCAGATGAGGAACCACCATCACTCTGACAGAAAGAAAATCAGGCTGGATGTAGGACGATTTTCTACCCAATCGCGTCACTTTATAGATTCGATACCGCGCGGTCATTCGCTGAAAAGACGTCCATTAGGCGCACGTCCATTTCGCTTCGCACATCGCAGAACTTCAAAATCGCGTCAAAGCAAGAAGCATCGAGGCTGCCATTCGACCACGCTCCACGTGCTGGCAACCGCACCGGCGACGGGCACTAGCGCGCCGCCATGAGCCTCTCGACGCACACAGAGCCTGCACCAGCCGCCGAGAAATGCGAGGCACCGTCGCGGCCGGCATGGTGGTGGACGGGGACGACGCAGCCGTCGGGGCTGGCGGTGGCGACGAGCGAGACCGAGCTGCTGAGCGCCGCGGTGCTGTGCGCCGCGCTCAGCGCAACCAAGACCGACGTGGGCTCGTTGAGCGAACCAGCGCACGTCTCGCGCGCCGTGCGCGAGCTCGAGGCGCATGTGCGCAAATCCCCGCTACCACACAACCTGCAGTTCCCCGTGCTCGAGTTCACAAGCGACTTGGTGCTCATGGAGACGGACCTGGCCGTCATTTGCGCGATCCGCGCGACCAAGGCGAGCGACATACTGGAGACGGTGGTTGGCTCGGCTGTGCCCGTCTCGCAGCCGTATGTGCACCGCTTCGGGGGTGCCAGAGTCCACGCGCCGTTCTGGAAGCGCGTGCAGCGACTGCCACTCCAACCGCTCTACCGCCGCGCACACCAGCTCCAGAAAGTGCTCATTCTGTGCGGACACTCGATAGGGGGAAGTATCGCGCACCTGGCGCTCTGCGAGCTCGCGCTCCAGCGGCTACCGACCAAGACGAGGCTCTTCCTCGAGCGCCTGGACTTCGAAGAACGCAAGCGGAGCGGCGCTGACGACCTGTCGGCTGCCGAGAACCCAGAGCAGAGCCGGGTGAAGCCCAAGAGCCTGAGCGAGTACGCGGCGGCGTGCAGCGCCACAGAGCGCGAGCAGCTCGTTGCTGGGCTTCCACAGGTCATGGCGATCGGGTTTGGAGCCCCGTACATCGGCTCGTCGCGGCTGGTGTCCTTCTTGGAGCCGCTGGGCCTGACCTCGCGCATGATCAACTTGGTGAACGAGTTCGACTGCATCCCGAGCATCCTGAACGTCGTCCAGTTGGCGGCGATGGTGACCAAGACCACGGAGCGAGTGGTGACGATCACGAGAGCAACCGCGACGCTGCTCAAGATGCTGCCGATGCAGATGCAGCAGCGCTTCGTCAGTCTCGCGGCCACAAGCGGCACGAGCGCGGTGCCGTCCGCGGCGTCGGCGTACCTCGGCATGTCGCTGAACATCCTGCAGAGCACCTTCCGCACGTTCCGAGACATGAACGTGGTCAAGGACATTAACTACCAGTACTCGCCCGTGGGCACGTACATCTTCCTGACCAAGAACGGCAAGGAATACCAGATCTTCTCGGACTCGAGCGCGATTGCCCACGAGCTAAACCGCGGCGACGACGCGACCACGTCGCTCACGGGCAACACGGCGCTGCAGCACCTGATGAGCGCGTACGTCGACGCGGTCGCTCGGCGCTCCAATTCTATCCAGATCAACGCGTCGATGGACTTTTACGAGCGCCTCGGCGTGCCCCGGAACGCGAGCACGCGCCAGATCCGGTCGGCGTACAAGGCGCTGGCACTCAAGTGGCACCCGGACCGGTGGGCGAACGCGGCGGCGAACCCGCAAGAGGAAGCGACCGCGGAGGAGATCTTCAAGCTGCTGGCCGAGGCGTACGAGGTGCTGGCGGACGAGAGCGCGCGCTCGGCGTACGACGCGCACTTGAACAAGGCGCCGAGCATCAAGGACGAGTTTGTGCGCCAGGGAACCGTCCGTGGCATGACGCTGGACGAGGCGATCGCCACGTTCCGGGACGTGATCGACAACCTCTCGGGCGCCGTGTCCAAGGTCACGTCGCGCTTCAGCACGTCGAGCTCGACTGTGGTCGGCCACCCGCTGCAGCACAATGGCGCGGCGGCGTCGAGCCGCTCTGGACTCGTCGCCAACAACCACGACAACATCTTTATGCCGGACCGCATCCGCGTCTCGCGGACGGTCGGGATCGGCACCGATCAGCACGAGCAGATCCTGTACTTGCAGCCCGAGGAAGTCGTCGCGGGCGATGTGGCCGCGCCGACCCAGAGCGCGCCGAGCTCTGGCGCGCGTGCTGGACTGCGCACTCTGTCGGTCGTCGGCGGGGCGGTCGCCGTTGGCGCGAGCGTCGCGCTGATCGTGAACGCGTGGTCGCAGTTTTCGGACATGTCGAGGAAGAGGCGCCAGGCTGCGGTGGTCCGGGAGATGCCAGGTGAGTGCCTCCTGCTGCTGCTCGAGGACCACAGGAGCTTGCAGCAGTCGAGCGACCACACGCAGCTCCTGCTGCAGCAAGCCGCGGAGCGCCAGAAGAAGCTGACGGTGGGGACGAGCGCGCCAGTCGCGGACGAGGGCGAGCAGCGCTCGGCGCGTGAAGTCATGGTGCGAGCAGCGCAGCAGGCCATCATTGAGAAGCGGAAGCGCGAGGAGGAAGAGGACGACGGGCTCGTGGATGAGTTCTTCGACTGCGTGGCGGACCTCGACCTCGCGTCGGTGGAGGCGCAGGCCGAGGAGGAGTTCTTCGACTGTGTGGACCTCATGGAGCAAGTGCAGACCCATTTCGGGGCGGAGACACTCCCCGCCGAGGCCGCCAGCGCCGCGGCAGAGCCCAGCGCGTTCTTCCCGGTCGGGTCGTCGGTGAACACACCGTGGGGCCTCGGCACGCTTCAGGACTGGCGCGGCGACTCGTCCTCGGCAGTCGTGCGGTTCGGCGATCCGCCGTTCATGGTCGGGTACATCCAGAAACCGCTGCTTTCTCGCGGAGCGACACTGGCGCGTGCCGCGGCGAGCGAGGCTGCGGAGGCGAAGCGGTCCGCGCTGGCGACGCGCGTCATCACCAGGTATCAGCTAGAAGACCAGGACGCAGGCGGGACGGTCAAGAGCCTGGTCGTCGCCGGCGCGGACGGCGCGCTGGACAGCGGCATTCGAGCGGCCGGCGGCGTCGCGCTGGCCAACGGCATGGCGCGCACGACATCGGCGCTGGGCGGCGCCGTGGCCGCGCCGCTGACGATCGCGTCGATCCTTGTCGACGTCGGCAAGGAGTACTACGACTACCGCAAGAAGTACGCGGACCGCCAGTCGCTCGGCGTGCTATCGACGACCTCGGAGCAGCTCATGATGCGCGAGTTCCGGCTTAAGACGGGCGAGGTGATCGTGAGCCGGACGGCAGCCGCGGCTGGCGCGGGTCTCGGCGCCTACGGAGTGGCCTCGGCGCTCGGCATGTGGTCGACCGCCGGTATCGCGGCCGGTCCGGTAGGCATTGTGGCCGCGACGAGCGCGGCCGTGGTAGGCGGCATGCTCGGGTTCTTCGCCGGCTCGAAGGCGTACTCGGCGTCCACATCCTCGTACTTTACGAGCCAGCGGCACGCGAAGGAGCACATCGATCGGCTCGAGCTCGGCGCGCGTCTCATGTTTGACGAGTACGACCCGGCGGCGACGGGCGAGATCTCCAAGGAGGACTGCGTCCGCATCATGACGAGGCTTTTCGAGGCCACGGGCTCGGTGTCCGAGAGCGGCTACGAGCGCACACTGGCCGTGATCCAGGACGAGGCGTTCGAGGGCCCCGTGACGTGGAGCATGTTCTGGATGTGGGTGAGCACGGAGGCGGCCCAGTCGCTGCGGAAGATGGAGCACGAAGAGGCCGCGAAGCTGTCGGAGCCTGTGCCTGGCGAGGCGTGGTGGGCGAGCTACATGAGTTACTTCTCGTACGGCAAGTCGGCGCTCGAGGAGCCGGTGAGCTCGAGCCTGGAGGTCATCGCCTCGGCGTCGCTCGTGTCGGCGACCATGTACCCCGGCGTGCGATCGACGCTCAAACTGATGGGGAAAGAGCCTCCTGCCCTCCCCGATACGAGCAGCGTCGGTCCTGCGGCAAAGGCAGCGGCAGAGGATGAAGAGGCAGGAAACGACGTGGTGGTGAAGGCGCAGGTCGAGTATCTTGTGAACGCGGGGCATCTGACGTTGGACGACGCGTTCCAGCTGCGCGATCAGCTCGAGGCCGAGGACCCGCAAGCACGCGCGTCGGCCCGCAAGACGATCAACGCGATGCACGATGGACTAGCAGACGTGGAGGCGGCGCATGGCATTGTCTCGGAGGGGTTCGGCTTCACTGGTGGCGACGAGCCGCTTCCGATGGACGAGGAGGAGAAGCCAGCACCGGGGACCGACGCGCGGTCAGAGCCAGTGACCACGTCCGGCGCGAGTTCCTTGGCACCGCAGACCACAGACGAGCGCCTGGACGTCATGTGCTCGCTAATGTCGACGCAAGGGCTGCAGCGGTTCCTGCTGTCGCAGAATCTCCCGGTGGCCGCGGGCAACGGCAAACCGCTCGAGCACGCCGAGCTGCATTGCCTCGCGCTCGAGAACAGTGCGCCGACGCCCGCCCGGCGCGGGTAGACGTGCTTGCCGGCCTCCGTCCGGCCTCTCGCGCCAAGGAGCCGCCGATAGTCGATAGGAATGCTTGTGTTGATGTATGCTGCTACTGCGTGCGGCGTGGTGTCGAGTGCGTGGTTGAAGTGCGACCGGCTCAAGGTGAAGCTGGGTGTCACTCTCTCGGATCAAGAGTGCTGTCCAGGATGACTGTCTACTTTTCCTATAACACTGCATCGCTTTCGCAAGGGAGCTAGACGTATGACGGCACATCCGGAGGCACATGGAGCAGCATTGATGATCACGGACGATGGCGACGAGCAGGCGATGGATGACGCCGTGGAACGAGGTGCAAGGCGAGTACGACCAGGCGCGGCTGTTCGTAGCGATGATGCATGCATGCAGGCTGCTGTCCGTCAACGAGAAGCCGCCGGCCGCCATCAAGCAGAGATAGATGGCTCGTGCGACAGTTCTCGGCGGCGCAGGCGGAGCGAGTGTTGACGGCTGCGAAGCGAGAGCGAGCTGCGTGCTGATGGAGTAAGCAGCGGCTTGCACTGGGACTGCAGGCAGGCGCGACGGGCGATCCAGAAGTAAACACTGCGAAATCCCCAGCAGGTCAGGAGCTGCGACGTCTGAGAGCCATGTGGCGTGGCTCGCTGCAGCTACTAGTCTTCGCATAGGAGGCAGGTGTTCTGGATATGGCGGAATTGCCTATTTATAGAGGATTGTGTGCGTCAAAGGTCAGACAGATCCTAGTCTAATGAGAGATTACGTTTGGCTCCGCTTGCGTGGTTGGCTGGGTTTTGATTACGCTCACGCGCGCCATCCCATCGCCTCCCTCCGTCCTGCGGCGCATGGCGCACTCACTCCTCGACCGCGCGCTCTTCCGCTTCCGCCGCCGCGTGCCTAGCCCAGCGGCAGGGCGTCGCAGCGCTGCAGCACCTGCGCCAGCCTTCCCGCGGCCCAAGAGCCTCGACGTTTGGTGGCAATACCTGGCTGCCAGCGTCCAATTCGGCGGCGAAACGCCCGTCCGAGCCGTTGGGGCGTGGATTACGCCGCTTCCGCAGCCAGGCGTACTGTACTCTGAGAACTGCAGTCTCGGGCCGACCCGACCCGACCCGACGGACGGAAAGGGCGGAAAGGAAAGGAAGGGCACTCCGCATTCCGCCGCGTCCTGCCTGCCGCCTCCGCCCGCCGCCTCCGCCCGCCGCCGCGCCTTCGACTCCCCAGCATCCATGGGCGACCGTCCCCCCGACGCCCACGCCAACCCGTTCCGTCCCCCGCCGGCGTCCTCACCCGCGCTCATGGCCAAGTCTCCATCGACGTCGGCGTCTCCACCGACGTCGGCGTCTCCATCGACGTCGGCGTCTCCATCAACTTCGACGTCGGTGCCGTCGCTCCGCCACCGTCGCTCCGTCTCGGCGGTTCAAGTCTCCACGACCGCGGCTACTGACGCGCATGTCACGTCCGAGGACGAGAGCGCGGACGAGGAGCTGTCGCCGCCGGCGCTGGAGCGCGTGAGCGCGCGCGGGCTGCTGCTGCTGCTGGCGTCGGTCGCGTCCTTCGCGGCCTTCGCGCTCGTCGTGCTGGCCGAGTGGGCACTCGCAGAGGGCCCGGCGCGCCGCGAGGCGCTCTCAGGCGCTCTCTGCGCGCTCGCGCTCGCCGTGCCGCTCATTAGCACGGCCGCCTGGTTCCCGGCGGCGCTGGCGGGCTACGCAGCCGCATGCGGCGCTGGCGTGGGCTCCCCGCGACCACAGGGCCCATCTGCGCTCGCGGCGGCCATTGCGCGCCGCTACCGCCGCCACGGAACCTTCGCAGCCTACCAGGCGGCTGGCTGGGGTCTCTACGCACTCTTCTTGGCGCTGCTGCCGGCCCACGCGGGCTGCGCTGGTGGCTGCGGCTGCGCGCCGCTGGCCGCGCTCGGTTTCCTGGCCGCGCAGCTCGTGCTCTCGTCCGTGCTCGCGCTCGAGCGGCGCCGCGACCGCACGCGCCGCCGCGAGCTGCGCTTCGTTGTGCGACTGCACAACTTCGACAACCTACTGCTGCTCGCCGGTGCCGCGCTGCTGGCCGCCAGTTCCGAGCGCGCGCGCTTCCGGGCCGCCTGGCAGCTCCACGATGGCGTCGCCGACGCTGGGGATGCGATGGTGGCTGCAGCTGCTGCTACAGTAGACCCTGCGGCGCGCGACGAGGACGCGTACGCGCTCTGGACGGGACTGGGCTCGCTGCTGCTGTTTGTGACGGCGCTCGTGAGCACGTACGGGCTCGGTGGCGTGCTGTCAACGCGGGACGGCTGGCGCTTCTTCCAACCGCTGCGCGGTGGCGCGCGCTTCGTACTCTTCCAAGGCGTCTCGTGGACGTGCTTTGCCGCGGGACTGCTGCTGCAGACGCTCTACCTCGCGTCGCTCGCGCTCGTGGAGCTCGAGCTGTTCGTTGGCGCCATGCTGGCGGCCGGCGTGCTCTTCCTCGCCTCGGAGCTCGTCATGGTCGCCTCGCTGCTCGTCTTCTCGTCTCGCGCTACGCCATCCCACGCGCTGCTGCGCGTCCGCGCGCTCGCAGACGAGTGCCTCGGCGTGCTCGTCGTCTCGGGACTCGCCAACCTCCAGTTTGTGCCCAATGCGCTGTGCGTCGTCTACCTGGCGGCCACGACGCGCCTCTCGCCGCTGCAGGTCGCGCTCTTCGCGGCTGCGGCCACAGCCGTCGAGTTCCTCATGGTCGTTTCGCGCGCCATCGCCAGCCACCTGTACAACCGCGACTCGCGCTACGGCCAGCGCACGGACGTGAGCCCGCTGCACCTCAAGTACCTGCTACCGACAGCGCTCACCGCCGCGCTGCCGGCGCTCGCCACCTACCAGCTCTACGCCCACGGCTCGGAGGCGCGGCACGCCATCGCGGCGCTCTCAGCCGCGCTCTACGTCTATGAGCTGACTTTCCGCGGCCAGCCGCAGCTCTCGGGCAGCCGCATGCGGCCCGAATGGGTCACGGAGCGCAGCGCGCTGCTCGACACGGCCGCGCGCTACTTCTCGGGCCGCGTGCTCAGCCGCGCGGCGCTCGACCCCCGGCAGCCGTACGTCATGGCCTTCCACCCGCACGGCACTATGGCGCTCTCGGTCATGTGGCTGCAGTTCACGGACGCCTGGCGCGCGCGCTTCCCGGGCGTCTACGCGCACATCCTGACGGCCAGTGTGCTGCACTACATCCCGCTGGCGCGCGACGTGCTGCAGTTCTTCGGCGGCCGCGAAGTCACGCGGCAGGCCTTCTCGCGCGCGCTCGACAGCGGAGAGAGCGTGCTCGTCGTGCCCGGCGGCCAGGCCGAGATGCTCGAGCAGCGCTCGGGCTGCAAGCAGGTGCGCGTGTACACGCGGCACCAGGGCTTTGTGCGCCTCGCCATTGAGCACGGCGCGCCGCTCGTGCCCGTGCTCAGCTTCAAGGAGGCCGAACTGCTCGACAACGTGCGCGCGCCGGCGCTGCAGCGCTGGTTCGTGCGCCGGCTCGGGTTTCCTTTCCCGTACGCGCCGTACGGCCGCGCGCTGCTTCCCGTGCCGCGCAAGACGGACGTGGCCGTGGCCGTCGGCGCGCCCATGCCGGTCGACAAGGTCGCCGAGCCCTCGCCCGAGCTCGTGGACCAGGTGCACCGCGCGTACCTCGCGCGCCTGCGCGAGCTCTTCCTCGAGTTCAAGGACGAGGCCGGCTGCGCCGACTACTCGCTCGTACTCATTTAGCCGCCAATACACGCGGCCGCACGGCACGGCTCGGCACCGCAGGGCCCTGCCGGCCGGCCGGCGACGCACCTGCCGCGCCTAATCGGACGAGAAGAGCGCTCGGAGCGTCTCGAGGCGCTCGCGACGCTGCTCCGCGGCCGGGAAGCTCACCCACGCCGCCTCCACGCCGCCGCGCCGCGCCGCCAGGTCCGCCGGCACCGCGCGCGCTAGCTGCGCGGCGTACTGCGGCCAGCTGCCGGGCGGCACGAGCGCCGCGAACACGAGCAGCACGCAGCCGCGCCACGCGCGCAGCCGCGCCTCCCACTCGCCGAAGAGCGCGGCGTCCGCCGGCGCCGCCGCCAGCCGCGCCGACGCGTCCTGCAGCCGCTCGTACGGGCTCGCCACGGCCGCTTCGCACGAGATGGCCAGGTACAGCGCCGCGTCCAGCGGCGGCAGCGATGCGTTCCAGGCCTCCAGCGCCGCGCGCAGCTTGGGCGGCAGTCCGGACGCGTCCTCGCCGCCCGCGGCCGCCGCCGCCGCCGCATGCGAGGCCGCGGCGCCGGCCACGAGTCGCGGCGCCGCGAACTGCTGCAGGAACGCGCGGCAGTCGTGCTTGTGCTCGGGCACGCAGTCGCCCGGGAGCTTGCCCAGCTGCGGCACACGGGCGGACGCAGAGAGCCGCGCGTCAGTCAGCGGCCGAGGGGGCGGCACGGCACGGCACGGCATATGCAACGGCTCGGACCGCGTTGGCGAGGGTCGCGTTGCCGCGCTTGGCGTCCATGACGGCCCGCAGCATCGCGAGCGTCACGGCCTCGTTCTCGCACAGGTAGTGCATGGGCGTGCTCCCGATCTGGCGCCGCACCCGCACACACGTCACATACACACACGTCACAGACGCCAGCGTCAGCATCCGCGCCGGCGTCCACGCGGCCCCATCAAGCGAGCGCCGGGGTAGTCGGGGTCGCGCACATTGTCCTTGACGCTCAGGTCCGCCTTGTGCTGGAGCAGCGCCGAGACCAGGTCCAGCGACACGGCCGCGCGGTTCTGCAGCAGGTAGTGCGTCGCAGTCGACTGGAACTGCGCGAGTGCGAGGCGTTAGCGGCGGCGCGCGCGGCCCGCAGGATCAAGAAGCGGACGAGCAAATGAGCGAGCGAGCGAACGAACGAGTGAGGGAGCGCACCTGGTTCTGCCGATTCGGGTCGGCTCTCGCGGCCAGCAGCGCGGCCACCATGGCCGCCGAGCAGGCCGCGTTCTCGCCCAGGCAGTGCAGCGGCGTGTTGCCGTCCTCATCTGCCGCGTTGGCGTCTGCCTTGCGCGCTAGTAGCGCCTGCAGCGCGGTCGTCGTGACGCTCTCGTTCGCGCACAGCAAGTGCAGCGGCGTCTTCCCGCCGTCCTGCCGACGCACGTCGAGCATGCGGGTCAGCGCGCACTGCCCCCTCGCGCTTCAAAGGTCAACAGCAGCGACGCAGCGACGACACACCAGCGTGCGCAGGTTCGGGTCCGCACCGCCGCCCAGCAGGCTATGTAGACTTGCGCTCAGGTCGCCGCCGTCCTCGCTCCGGTTCTTGCAGAGCAAGTGCAGCGCGCTCCACCCGCTCTACGTCGACGCGGCGCGCGATGCCAGTCCGTCAGCAGAGCCGCAAGGCGACAGCAGCGCAGGCGGCAGGCGGCAGCCAGCAGGCACTGCACCTCGTCCACAGCGCCGGCGCCAAAGCCGCCGCGTAGCAGCAGCGCGATGGCGCGCGCGCGCACGTCGTTGGCGACCGACCGGTTCTCGCACGCGTAGTGCAGCGGCGTCCAGCCGTCCAGCGCGAGGTCGCGGTCTGCGCAGCCGCCCAGCGCGCGCTCCAGCCGCGACGGGTCGCACGCTCCCTGCACCTCGTCCCACAGCGGCGCCGCCTGCTTCCCGCCGTCGCTCGCGCCGCCGCCGCTCATCGCCGCGCTCCCCTTGCTTTCTATCGGCCGCGGATCGCACAGGTTCGGACTGCCTGCGAAATTGTTGTTGTTGCCAGACGGGCAGATACTGCTGGCGCGTCCCCTCGCTTGAGTGACGACTCGAATGACATGCGACAAACACTCTTGACATAGTGACACATCGAGCTCAGAAGAGTGACAGTGAGCTTCAACTTGAGCTGCCGGCTCTTGGGCATCGCAGCATCCGATGCCCGACACGGAGCGCCGCATGCCCGGAGCGCTAGGCGAGGATGCAGGTTCCATCCAAGTGTGCATTGTGGGTAGACTGCCTAGGGGCGACAAGACCCACGAGCCTCTGCGTCGCATGGCCGCATCGTGCACGCACGCGGAGCTTCTCCACTGTACGCGACTCTCGTATTGTGGCTCCCGTCCTCGTAGAGACCTCGCAGCGCCTCCTGTAATGCGCCGCTTGCTCCGTCGGCGCGCTGCTAGGCCCGCTCGAGACCGGCCGCGCTCCGACCTAGGCGTCCTGCTTCTTGGGCCACAAGCCCCTGATGGCCTCCACGGCCTTGTCCTGCCACACGTACACGGCTGTGCCGATCCCGATCGTGACACCCACACCTGCGAGCACCTTGCGCGAGGCCAGTGCAGAGCCACCCGACCGCGCGTTCTTGGGCCTGCGCCACTCCACCCAGCGCGCCGCGCGTCAGTCGCTTGCGTTCCCGCCCACTGACGGACCGACAGACAGATCGATGGACGGAGAGATGTACGTACGGACGCAGAGCCGTGCTGACCAGCAACGCCACGGCCTCCTGGATGCTCTTGTCGTCCGCGCACAGGACCGCGCCAGGGAACTGCTTCGCCGCGGATGGTTCCTTGGACGCTCCATCCGCCTCGACGGCCGGCTCCTCGGCCTCCGTCGTCCGCACCCCGAGCAGCACGCGCGGGACGGACGCCGGTAACTTCTTGTCCAGCTCCTCGGCCAGCTCAAAGCTCTGCGGGTCGGACGGATCGAACACCAGGCACAGCACGTCCGCCTTGTGCTCCACCTCGTCGTCCGTCAGCGGCTCCGTGACCTGCACGAGGTCAGCGCCAGCGCGTCAGTCCTCGAGAGAGAGAGAGGGAGAGAGAGAGAGAGAGAGGAAGAAAGAGCACGCGCAGCCGCGGACGCACGTAGAGGTAGCGCGGGACGTCCTTGTCCACGACGGCGCCGATTGCGCGTAGCAGCATCTGCTCGTCGTCGTCCTGGACCGCGGACGCAGGGCTCGCGAGCCCCACGAAGGCGTGCACGACTCGCTCTTTGGCGCGGTTCGGCTTGCCCATCATGAAGCACGTGACCACATTGCGCTCGATCCGGGTGGCCTTGCGCGTCAGACTCCGGTTCCTGTTCATGCGAGCGATCGACCGTTCAGCGCTGACTGTGACTCCGTCCAGCGTCACTGTCGACAAGGGGGAGAGACAGCGAGAGCGAGCGAGCGTCGTA
Organism: Phytopythium kandeliae; assembly: GCA_023338135.1. Classification (NCBI taxonomy): domain Eukaryota; phylum Oomycota; class Peronosporomycetes; order Pythiales; family Pythiaceae; genus Phytopythium; species Phytopythium kandeliae. Next base: position 15,065 of record JAADYC010000199.1, on the reverse strand, counting down.
CCGGACGATCTCGACGGCGGGGAAGGCCTTGTCGTTGTATCCGAGGTAGAAGAGCGTCTCGAGCAGTCGCGGCGGGTTCTCCTGCGCGACGAAGCTCCAGCAGGCGAGCCACGACGAGAGCGGCAGCGCGCGCTGGCCGCCGACCACCGGCGTCTCGTACAGCAGCGGCACCGCGATGGTCGAACACGTGAGCCACGGCGCGTCCGTGTCTTCGCAGATGGAGAAGATCTCATCCAGGTCGTCGTCCGTCAGCCGGCTGTCCTGGTCGCGGTCGAACTGGTGGAAGAGGTTGGTGAGGAACTCGACGGCCTGCGTCGTGAGCTGCGCCGACTGGTCCTCGTCCACGGGCGGCAGCGCCAGGCGCTCCGGCGGGATCTCCAGGTGCAGCTCGTTGTTGTAGCCGAGCGTGCGCAGCACCTGCCAGCACGACTCGGGCCGGTTCCGGTCGATAAATAGTTTCCACAAAAAGATAAAGCCGTCGAGGTAGATGCCGCTGCCCGAGGGGGACACGCCGTCGGGCACGGCCGAGGCCAGGAACTCCATCATCGTGTCCATCTCGGTCGCCAGCAGCCGCATGCCGAAGCAGTCGTGCTGGTACTCGTTGAGCTCCTCGCGGCTCAGCAGCCCGCTGCGGTCTCGGTTGTACAGCCGGAAGGCGCGCTTGATGGCCTTGAGGCACTTGGGCTCCACCTCCTGTCCACGCCGGCGGCGTCAGTGTCAGCGGCAGCCCTCGCGCTCGTGCAAGCAAGGACGAGCGAGATGCGTACGCGCTTCTTCTCGTTGTAGAGCGGCGCGATGGGGTAGAGCACCGCCTTCTGCGCGAGGAAGAAGGCCTGCGCGACCTGCGTGAAGTTCTTGGCCGAGCACTCGACGCGCGAGACGACGAACTAGAGCCAAGCCGTTAGCCACCGACCGATCGGCTGGGCAAACCGGCGGGCCGGCAGATCGCTTGGCAAGGTGAGGTGCGCGCGCGCGTGCGTACCGGGTAGGTGCTAATGAGCTGGCGCGCCTGAACGGCGTAGGCGGCGTCCGTGGTCGAGGAGACCGTGTTGATGTCCACCTTGTTGGCCACGAGCACGACGGGCACCTCCTTGTTCCGGGCGATGTAGTCGAGCCAGCGCCGCAGCCGCTGGAAGGTCTCGGGTCGCGTGACGTCGTACACGAGCAAAATGGCGTCGCTGCGCTTGACGGCGTTCGTCACGCGCATCAGGTCCGACACGCGCGCTGTGGGGCAGCGGCAGTGACAGCGTCACGGCGTCAGGTCCCGCGTGGCAATGGCAACGGCACGGCAACGGCAACGGCAATGGCAACGCGAGCGCGAGTGCGAGCAGCGTGAAACGCACAGGAGGTGTCGGTGATGGAGATGATGACGTTCTCGTCGCTCTCCTCGGCCGGGATCTGCACGTTGAGGAGCACCGAGGGTACCTTCTCGCTGAAGTGGCGCGACACGAGCGAGCAGATGAGCGACGTCTTGCCCACCTTCTCGTCCCCGAGCACCTCGATGCGCACCACCTGCGGCTTCAGCTGCAGCTTCTTGGGCGGCGCGTCGGTCGCCGCCGGCTCGCCGCCCGCCGCCGCCGCCGCCGCCTCGCCGGTCATTTCGACGCGGTGGCCGCTCTCGGGGGCGATGTTGTTCTCGGGTCCGCACGATACCGGCCCACCTGTCCGCCCGATCAGCGTCAAGAGCTCCCGAGCGGACCACATCCATAGGTGGGGCATTGGGTGGAGCGCTCTACATCCATCACTCGGAGCGATCCAGCACGCTGGCCCTCTTCACCCAATCACAGCACTGATAGCCTCTTTCAGCGCGCTGATTCGCGATAAATACACATAAAGCGCTAGCATTGGCTGAAAACCTGCTCTGCCTCCAGCGCGCACACGTCGCAGCTCCACAACAGCCAAACGGCGCACGAACGCAGGCAGGCAGGCAGGCAGGCAGGCGGGCAGGCAGGCGGAGGCGCTCCCGGCGGAAGCGCGCGCCGCGTCTGGAAGGAAGCGGCGGGTGAGGCGCGTCCCTCGAGCCGTGCGCGTCGCGAGACAGGCCGGCGCCGCCTCGCGCGGGGCCCGTCTCCGGCGGTGCGCGGCCGCCTCGAGCGAGTCTCCGCTGCGGCCCCTTGGGCTCCGCGCGGCGGCGGCGCGAAAGCATGTGCAGCGACGCGTGTGCGTCCCCGTCGGCGGTGCGCGGCGGCCGGCGCAGAGCCGCGTTCTGGCGCAACGTGGTGCGGCAGCTCCACTTCGCGCGCGAGGACGAGCGCGCGCTGCTCGTCTCGCTCACGCGCGGCGCCGACTGGATGCGGACGCCGGCGCTCCCGAGCGACTTCGTCGGCCGCCACCGCGAGATCTACCACTTGGTGCGCTCCCAGGCCGCGGCTCGCGGGTTCTCGGCGCGCGGCTCGCGCTCTGACGCGGCGGGTGGCGCCTGGCAGATCGCGCACGACGAGTACGCGCGCTCGGGCGAGATCCAGCGCGACGTGACGCGCACGTTCAGCATCTTTGAGCGCGGCGACTCGCCGGCACGCGGGCTGGCGGCGCAGCACGGCGCGCTGCTGCGCGTGCTGAGCGCGGTCGCCGAGGCCGAGGACGGCTACTGCCAGGGCATGAACTTCATCGCCGCGCTCTTCCTCGTCGAGGGACTCGGCGAGGCCGACGCGTACGCGCTCTTCCTCTTCCTGCTGCGCCGGCGGCACTTGTCCAAGGTGCGGCGGCTCGCGGCCCGCGCAGCGACCGACTCGCCTGCTCCGCTCTGCTCTGGACGGGACGGGACGAGCGGACTAACCCGCCGCCGCGCGCTCGGCCGCGTGGCGGCAGATGTTCCACCGCAGCTCGCCGTTCCTGGACGAGTACCTGCGCCACTTGGAGCTCATGCTGCGCCGCGCGCTGCCCGACCTGGCCGCGCACCTCGACGCGCAGGGCTTCGCGACGCCCATGTTCGGCGTCGAGTGGTTCACCACGCTCGTACGTGCGCCTGCGGCCGCGGCAGGCCAGGAGCGAGGCGCGGAGGCCTCGCGCACTGACGCCCGCCCGCCGCCCTGCGCGCCGCTAGTTCTCCGTCTCGACCAAGCTCGACGTCGCCTGCGCCGTGCTCGACCTCTTCCTAGCCGGCGTGCGCGACATCCTGCTGCGCACAGGCCTCGCGATCCTCAAGGTGCGTGCGTGCGCGCGTCCGTGTGTGCGTCCGCCCGTCCGTCGGCCGCCGGGCGACTGGCGCGTCCGGCCGCCGCCACTCACGCGCGCCGCCCGCCCGCCGAGCAGCTACTGGAGCCCGAGCTCATGTGCATGGCGTCCGAGGACCTGCTGCGCGGGTTCAAGGCGTCCGTGCGGCGCCTGGACCCGTACCAGGTCGTCGCGCAGGCGCTGGCGTTCGCGCCGAGCGCCGGCGGCCTGGACGCGGCCGCGGCCATCTCGCGCGCGCTGGCGCCGAGAGCCTCCGCGCGGCGCGTCGTCATGCACCGCGCGCTGCCGCCGGACGTGGCCGCGGCCGTGCGCGCGGGCGACTTTGCGCGCGTGCGCCAGCGCTGGGAGCAGCTCGCGCGCCGCCGGCCGCGCGCCGCGCACTGCCGCGTGCTCGCGGACGAGCTGCTGCACGCGGCGGTCTGGCACGGCCGCGCGTCCGTCGCGTGCTTCGCGCTCGCGGTCTGCGGCGCGGACGCGGCCGGCGGCCGACGAGGCGCCGGCGCCGCCGAGGCCGCCGAGGCCGCCGAGGACGACGAGGACGCCGAGGACGCGCTCACGCCGCTGCACTTTGCCGCGCTGCGCAACGAGCCCGACCTCGTGCGGCTGCTGCTCGCGCACGGCGCGGACGCCTCGCGGCGCGCCGGCGGGCTCACGCCGCTCGAGGCCGCGCGCCAGTGGCACGCGGGCCGAGCGGACACGCTCGCGGCGCGGCTCGTGCTCGAGCGCGCCGTGTGCGTGCGCTGCAACGCGCGCTTCGGCGTGCTGGGCCTCGGCCGCCGCGTCTGCGCGCGCTGCGGACTCGCCTTGTGCGCGCGCGCCGCGTGCTCGGGCGCGCACCGCTGCCCGCGCGCGGCGGCGCCTCGCGGCCCGAGCGGCGCGCTCGCGGCCATCCTCGCGGCCGCGCGCGCCGACAACCAGCGCCGCAGCCGCAGCAACAGCAGCAACAGCAGCAACAGCCGCAAGAGCGACTGGAGCGCCAACAGCAACTTTGGCAGCGACGGCGGCGTCTCCGAGGCGGCGTCGTCGCCGTCCTCCTCGCTCGTCCTGGTGGAGCGGAGCGGGCAGGACGAGGCGGCGGACGAGGCGGCGGACGAGGCGGCGGCGCGCGGCCTCGGCCTGCGGCTGCAGTTCCCCGACCGGCCGCGCTGGTTCTGCAACGCGCGCGGCTGCCACGCCGTGTTCGCGCTGCTGACGCCCGCGCGCGAGTGCGTCTCCTGCGGCGGCGTCTTCTGCGCGCGCGACTGGGACGCGGACGCCCGGCGCTGCCGCCGCGCGGCCTGCGCGCGCGCCGACGGCGACAACAACCGGGAGGACGCGGACGACGACAAGCCGCGGGCCGCCCGGCGCCGCGAGCTGGATAGATTACGTGCGAGTCGCTAAATAACGCGTGCGGGATGCCCCGCGACCTCCTCGTCCCCTCCTCGTCCCCTCCTCGTCCCCTCCTCGTCTCCCTCCTCGTCCCCTGCCCGCCCGCTGCGCCGCTCCGCCGCTAGTCGAGCCCGAGCGGCACAAGGTCCGCGTCCAGCACCTCCTCGGCCGGCTCGGAGCTCGAGCCGCTGATGTTCGAGCCCGCGCTCCCGTGCGGCCGCAGCGAGGGGCGGCGCGGCAGCCCGGCGCTCCTTCGCCTCCGCGCGTCCTCCTCGTCCTCCGGGATGACGCGGAACGAGCTGAACTGCGCCGGGTTGTGCTTGGCGAGCCCCGGGACGGCGAGTCCGTCGCCGTCGTCGCCGCCGGACGACATCGAGTCGCGGAAGCTGGCCGAGAGCGGCGCGGCCGCGGCGGGCTCGTCCTCGCCGCCCTGCTCGCGCAGCAGCCGGAGCCGCGCGAGCTCGTGCTCGTAGTGGCGCACGTTGGTCGCGAGGTTGCGCACGCACACGCCGAGCTCCGGGAACATGAGCGCCATGAGGTCCCAGAGCGGAGACACGATCTTCTGCGCGAAGAAGAGCTGGCTCACGACCATCTCCAGCGGGTCGTCCACGTGCTTGTACGAGATCGGGAGCCCCTCGGCCTGCTCCAGCAGCGCCTGGTACGCAAACTCCTTGGCGATCATGTTGCTCCACTTGAGCGCCACGTGCGTCGGGTACACCTGGCCCGACAGGTCGCTCGTGTGCACCAGCGCCTTGACCAGGAACAGCCGGTCGTCCAGCGACCCGTTGTACGCCCAGCCGCACGCCGCCTCTCGCCGGCAGCTCGGCGCGCCGCGCAGCGGCGGCAGCTTGTGCATCGACCCTGGCGCCGAGCCCGAGCCTGAGCCCGCGCCCGCGCCAGAGCCTGCGCCCGCGGTGGTGAACGGCGAGGCGCCGGCACTGCCGCGCGGCGTGCTCACGCCGTCCGTGGGCAGCACAGCGTCGCGCAGGGCCGACATGAGCTCGGTCGACTGCTTGGCCTTGCTGTCCGAGCCGAGCGCGCCGGGGTCGCGCTTGGCCGACGAGATGGCGTTCGTGTCGAGGTGGTGCGCGGCCGGACGCAGCGTCTTCTCGAGCGCCTCGCAGAACTTGAAGTGGTTGGCCATGTCCGTGCCGAGGATGGCCGTGACGACGAACTTGCGCACCTGCCGGTAGTCGGCCGGCGACAAGTGCTGCAAAATGTTGGCGTTCTTCTCCTTGGCGATCAGCCGGAACGTCGTGTACGCGTGGTGGCGCTCGAGCACCGACTCGTCGCTGTAGAGCATGGCGAGCTGCGAGCCCGAGACGATCTCGAAGCCGTTCGTGTGCCCGGGGTGGTCCACGTCGTGCCCGAGCGCCGCGACGAGGCAGGCCGCAATGTCCAGCGGCTGCAGCATCTGCGCCGCGCGCGTGGTCGTCAGCAGCAGGTACGACGCGTGCACGACCGAGAAGGCGTGCAGGAAGTTGTGGAACGGGTTCGGGTGGTAGTGGCTCTTCATGGCCACGATGAAGTTCTGGATCGCGTACTTGCTCGTCTGCAAAATCTCGTCGACCTTGAAGTCCAGGTACATGCCCTCCAGCAGCTGCGGCAGCAGGTCGCTGTCCACGTTGAACACGTTAAACTCCCACGAGAAGAACTTGGCGTCCGGCGCCACGCCGCTGAACAGAGCGTTCTCCGGGCGGCTGTGGAAGTCGTACTTGAGCCGGCCCGACCGCTGCTGCGGCGTCTTGGCCATCATCGTGTGCGGACTGCCGCCCGAGCGGCCGCACGTGCAGCCCACCGTGGTCGACAGGCTCGGGTTGAAGCCGCCGCCGCCGCTGCTGCTGCTGCTGCCGCCGTCGCTGCCGCTGCCGCTGCCGCCGCCGCTGCCGCTCGAACTGGCCGCCAGCGTCGCCAGCGTCGCGTTGCGCATCGACTCGCCGCCGCTGCTGAGCGCCGAGGAGCCGGACGCGACGCGGCGGATCGTGTCCGCGCGCGCCGTCGACGAGTACGAGTACGACGTGTAGACATTGAGCAGGTCGACCTGCGAGGTCGCGCGCTGCGCGAGCACCTGCTCGGCGAGCGTGTCGGCCAGCAGCTTCATGTAGGCGATCTCCGTGCTGCGGCGGCGCAGGATGACCGCCACCTCGCACGCGAACGCCTCGAAGGCGCACTCGTCGTCGAACGTGAACTCGGCGCCGTCCTCCTTGTTGATGATCTCGAGCACGGCGAGCGGCCGCGTGCTCTTGCCCGACTCGGCCTGCTGGATGCCCACGGGCACGTAGAGCGCGCGCTGCACGCGGATGCCGCGCCGCCGGTCCGTCGCCGGGTTGAAGCGCGCGTCCGTCGCCGGGTCGCTCACGTTGAGCGTGGTCTGGGACGTGGCGGCCAGCCCGAGCACGCTCGAGTGCAGCGGCACGCGCAGCTTCTCGTCGTGGTAGGACGTCGAGAGCGACCAGAGCTCCTCCGTCTCCCAGTCGACCATGAAGAGCGACACGCGCTCGGCCTTGGTGATGTGGCACGCGCCGACGATGACGCCCTGCACGAGGTTCAGCACCGTGTCCTCCGTGTCCGACGAGCTGATGATGTGCAGCAGCGCCTTCTGCGTGCGCTCCGAGAGCATCACGTCGTGGAACTCGATGCAGTTGCGCATGCACGAGCTCAGGATCGGCCCGAGCCACGTGAGCAGCTTGATGTACAGGTCGTCCATGCCCGGGCGGGACGTCGCGCGGCTCGTGGTCGTCTGGATGATGGCGTAGACCGCGTCGTTCTCGCTCAGCGGGACCGAGAAGAGCTTCTGGCCCGGGAACTCCTGCGGCAGGTCCACCTCGGCGTCGTACAGACTCTCGTCGCGGAAGTCGGGCTTGCAGAAGGCCACGCGCTTGCGCAGCGTGCGGCCGACGATGCCTCGGCGCGGCGCGATGCCCGTGAGCGACGTCTGGCCGCGCGTGATGCGCGAGAGCTCCTGCGAGCCCTGGTCCACGAGGAAGACGGCGCAGGCGTCCGACTCGAGGTGCTCGCGCAGGAACTCGAGCACGAAGCGCACCATGAGCACCACGTCGTTCTGGTTGAGCAGCCGCATGACGAGCTCCCAGAACGCGCGGTGCTTCTGCTCCACGACGTACTTGTCGTCGAACGGCCCGCTGTCTTCGCACGCGCCGTCCGCGTCCGCGTCCGCGTCCTCGTCGCTCTCGTCCCCGCGCGCAAAGCCCTGCGCCAGGTCCGCGCTCGCGTCCAGCCGGTGGTCCAGGTAGTGGCTCCCGGCCATGGCGTCCAGCTCGTCCGACAGGCTGCCCGAGTACGCGCGGCGCTCGCGCCGGCGCCGGCGCCGCCCGGGGCTCTGGAAGCTGCTCTCGGTGCGCACGCGGGCCGAGAGCCCGGCCCAGGCGCCGTCGCCGTCCTCGTCCTCGTCGTGCGACTGCCGCCGCATGCCCGGGACGAAGCTCTTCCACTGCAGACACGCCAGGTGCTTGAACAGCGCCGCCGCCGACGACGGCTCCTTGATGAACGACTGCGACAGCTGCCGCCGCAGAGACGTCGGGCCAGTGTCCGACAGGCCCGTCGGCGAGCCGGGCGGCGACGACACCGCCGCCGGCGGCGGAGGCAGACCCGCCGCGTCGTCCAGCATCCGCGCCATGGCCATGCGGATGCTGTGGCTGCTGCACGTGTGGCATCCCGCGTCGTCCTCGTCCTCGTCCTCGTCCGCGTCCGCGTCGCTCCCGCTCGCGCTCAGCCCGCTGCTGCTGCTGCTGCTGCTGCCGCTGTTGCTGCCGCATCGGCCGCGGGTCCGCCACATGCGCGGGACGGGCTGCGGCTCGCTCCGCGCGCGCCGGGCGTCCGCGTCCGCCGCGTCCGCCGCGCGCGGCGCGGGCTTCTCGTCGTCCTCGTCGTTGCCGCCGCTCAGGGACGACGAGACCGTCGTGTCGGACATGGCGTGGCCCTTCGCGCCGCTGCCGTCCGCCGCCTCGTCCGCTGCGGACGGCGACCCGGCGGCGCCGCTCGCCGCGTCCTCGGCCGGAGACGCCGGCGGCGGAGGCACGTACACGACGCGCACCGCGTGGCCGAGCGACTCGCGGATGCTCTGGGACGCGCGCGCGGCGGCCGACGGCGTGCCGGGCGAGCGCGGCGGCGGCGGCGGCGGCGGCAGCGCGAGGTGCATGGGGAAACTTGTGCTCGTGCCCATGCCGGTAGGTAATTTTCGCACTGGGAAGGCCAGCGAGCGCGGTGGGAGCGAGCGAGGCGTTCGTTTCCGTCGCGGTAAACTACGCTTCCGAGCCGTCCATCGGTTTTCGCAGGGATCACGGCATCACGCGCGGCCTCAAACGACGCATTGGTACGCCCACTCGCCGCCTTCCGCCACTCCAAGCGCGCGCCGTGGCTCCTTTCGTCGGTCGCCGGTGGATGGGCGTTAGGCTCTGTCGCGGAGTGATGGTGGCGGCGTCTCGAGCAACCCCAAACCGGGAGGGAGGGAGGCATCGCAGATTGGCTGGCGCTGCCGCCGCCGCCGCCGCTCTTTGCGACGGACAGCCTGCTGCTCGCTGGACCAGGACGAGCGGCGCGCCGGCCGCACCGCGCCGCACCGCGCCGCACCGCGACGACGAATCGCCGCCTGGCCGCCTGGCCGCCGCGCCGACCGGCCGGCCATCCCGCGCAGCCGCCCGACACGACGTCCATCCTCGCCGTATCGGTCTGTGCGCAAATTTTGAAGTTTGCTTGTCGTTTCTTTTGGCCAGCTCGTGTTTTGGTTTTGGTGCGAGAAATAAAATACGCAGCTCGCACCACGCACGGAAAACTAACCGCCGTGCCGACCACCTCAGACAGGAGGAGGAGGATGCGAAGTGAGCTAAGCATGTCTCAAAGCGTGGAATATCCGCGACATGCTCCAACATACCGGGGTGTATGTACGTCGGAGCGAGAGTACCGTGTGCGACAGCATGGAACGCACGCTAGCCCCGACGCCATCGTGGCGAAGCAAGGCGAGCCGGCGACCTTGGCGCGAGCCGGCGACCTCGCCACTTGGCGGCGGAACCGAGCGGGGCAGCTCGGCAAGCGCCTGGAGCGCCAGGGTTGAACATCGTGACTAATCTAATCTTCTCTCTTGTCACATATTCCGCGAAACCCACCTCATTGCGGGCTGTAACTGTCACTCTCTTCGTTTTCGTATCGCACCGAGCAGCCCCCAACGAGTTGAACGGGGTGGCGGCAGCGACGTACCACACTGGTCAGAGCATAACGCCCACCATCAAGAGCTCCGCGGCGAGACTGGCAGACATGGCGGCGCCGCCGTGCCGTGCGCGATGCCCCGAGCAATGCATGCCGGAAGATGGACGAGCGATTGAATCGATCGATCGATCATTCGATCATTCGATCATTCGGCGGCGGCGGGCGGTCGGCGGTGTTTAACACCACCGGGAGGAGCTGCTCGCGCGTTCTCGCGACATCCCCCACCGGCACCTGCTCGCTCTCGGATCGACACGCCATCCATCAATCCATCACCTCCACCCAGCGCCACGCGGCAGCGACCGCCCACCTCAGCACAGCTCACTCCCGCCGGCACACGCGACCGAGTCGCCGCGCCATCGACTCGCACCACGTCCGTCGTCAGTCTCTTTCCATGCATTCGCCCGCCACGGCATGGCGCGGCATGGCACGGCACGGCACGGCAGGATCTGGACGAAGAGGACGAGGGGGACGCGGGGGGGAGGTGATGGGAAGGAGCTGCTGCGATTGCGTGTCGTCGCGCCTCGGACCAAGCATGGTGACGACTTGGCGGTGTCGCTGGCGATGGACCAAGAGCTCAAGCGCGCGGTCTATGAAACGGAGGCGTCGCAGGGTGTTGGACGATTCGACCTGCTCCGTCGCTATGCGGTCCATTGACAGACAGCCTGGGCGATGCATTCGTGGCATGTCTTCCAGCAGCAGCAGCAGCAGCAGCAACAGGCTTGATTGACGCACGCGCGTGTGCGTACTGGCTGCTCACTGCCTGCGCCTCCGGGCCGCGAGCCTCCGGGCTACAGCTGCATCCAGGTGAGCAGCAGCACGGCCGAGGTGACGGGCGACGGGAGGAAGTCGACGAGCCCGTCCTTCCAGTGGCACGACTCGTCGTAGAGGAAGTCCATGCTGCGGCGCAGCGACGGGTGCAGCGCCGCCGGCTCGTTCTCGAAGAGCCACATGACGCTGGCCCACACGCCAGTCGCCAGGAACGGGTACACGCTCTGGAACCGGTGCCGCGCGAACGGCGCGACGCCCTTGGCCGCCAGCGCGCGCGCGGCGCCGATGACCACGCGCGCCAGCAGGTACATGACGATCTGGAAGTTGACGCTCGAGTAGCGGCCCCAGACGAGGTAGCCGCCCACGGCGCCGGCCACCGCCGCGTGCCACGGCCGCGCGGGCTTGCCCACCGCCGCGGCCACGTGGTGGCCCGGCAGCGACAGCTCGTTCGCGCGCAGCAGCGCCAGCGCCGCCTTGTACACGCCCACGAACAGCGCCAGGTTCTTGCTGTGCTCGAATGTCAGCCGCACCACGCCGCGCAGCTTCTCGCGGAAGCTCCCGCTGTGGAACAGCATGAGCATCACGAACGCTAGAGGCCATGTCGTCGCCACCGAGAGCGTCAGCGTCTGCGCCAGGACGCGGTCTCTGCCTCCGCCTCCCCTCCTCGAGCTCGCACGCAGGGAGCGAGCGAGCGAGAGAGAGAGAGACTCGCGCGGGTGGAAACGTACCGTGCGGCGCGCGGACTTTGGTCCCGTAGTAGGAGCCGTTGCGCATGCCGCGCAGGACGCTCAGCACAGCCTCCATCATGCTCGCTCGGCCGCCGCAGACGCTCCGGTGCTCGCTCCTGCACGCAGCGGCGTTCTCTGCGCTCGAGCGGCTCGGTAGCGGCCGTCGCGGTGCTCGGCGCCCTCTCCTGTCGTCGTCGTCGTCGGCGGCGGCGGCGGCTGCGTCGTCGACGGCGGCGGCAGCGCGTGCGTCGGACGGGAGAAGGCTGCGTATTGCGTCGGCGCGCCTGGCGACGTCAGGCGGAGCATCAAGTCGTGTTGTGGACGCGAAACTAGGCGAGATCCTGAGTTCGCGGTTTGACAAATCGCCTGAGCTAGGAATCCTCCTTGCCGCGTCGCCGCCGTCGATGCGGAACACGCCAGACGCGTGCAAGCTCGGCTCGGCTGCGAAGTGTGTGGGACACATTATATACGGCGCGCACATTGAAGTTGCGACTCGAGGGGCGTAGCTCTTGAGCGGATCAGATCCGCCATCCGACCTCCTCGTCATGTGGCAATGCTCCCGCCGCCTGCGCGCTCGAGCGCCAGCAGCTCCGCGTACGCCTGCGCCACGAGCGCGTAGACGGCGTCGAGCGCTCTTCGTCCAGCGGGCAGCAGCTGCTCCGCGCGCCACTTGTCCGGGTGCCACTCGAGCGCGCGCTGGTGGTACGCGCGGCGCACGGCGCTTCGGTTCGCGCCTGACGCGACGCCGAGCCGCTCCCAGCTGCTCATGTCGGCGCGCGGCACGTCCACGCGCAGTAGCAAGGCGTAGGCGGCGCGCGGCATGGTGTACGCGAGCGGGTCGGCCGCCGCGCGCGGCGCGAGCCCGCCGGCGGACGCGGCCCAGTGTGCATGGCAGTCGGCCGCGCGCAGCGTCCACGTGGGCGGCAGCGTGAGCGGCAGCGTGAGCGGCAGCGCCTGTGCCTCCAGCCGCGCGGCGTGCGCCTCGGCCGAGGCGCACTGGAAGTGGTCGAGGAAGAGCGCGAGGCAGCGGCGCGCGGTCTCGGCCGCCTCGACGTCGGGCTCGACGGCCGCGCGGACGTCGAGGCGGACGCGCGCGGCCTCGTCCGCCCCCTGCGGCCGCGCGCCGAGCGTGAGCACGAATCGGCCGGCGTGCGCGAACCGCAGGTCGCGGAACTCGGCCGAGCCGTTCGCGAACGCCGCGGCCGTGCGGCCCGCGAGCGGCTGGGCCGCGACCCACGCGTCCTCGCCCGCCTCGCGCTCGTCCCGCGCGTCGCCCGAGGCGCGGGCCTCGAGCCTGGCCGACAGGTAGACGTACCCGGCGCTGAGCGCCGGCATGTCGCCGCCGAACTGGTCGCGCGCGCGCACCGAGAGCGACAGCGCGCAGTCCACGCGCAGCGGCGAGCACGCGGACGCCACGCGCGCGAGCTCGAGCGCCGCGAGCCGCGCGCGCACCCGGCGGCAGCGGCGCACGAGCGCGGCGGTCGGCGGGCCCAGCGCCTCGCGCCGGCGCGGCCGACGCGCCGCCTCGTGGCTCAGGCAGCGCGCCGGGAGCGAGGACGCGGCCCCGGCGCACACGGCCGCGACCGCCGTCCCGAGCCGGGCGAGCTGCGCCGAGGGGACGGCGCGCGCGCAGGCCGCGGGCCCGGGACCCTCGGCGCGGCCGCACATGCGCGCGACGTCGCGCGCGGCCATGCCGGACGGCGCGTCGCGCGCGCACTGGACCGGGGCGGCCGAGCCCGCGCCGGCGCAGAGCGCGATGCGCAGCGCATGGTCGGTCGTCGTCCCGGTCCTCATTCGCATCCCGGTCCCGGCTCCCGTCCCGGTCCCGGTCCCCGTCCCCGACGCCGTCCCAAGGCGAGGAGGCAGCGGCTCGCGCGCGCACTGGGCCGGCGCGGTGGACGCGGCCCCACGGCAGAGCGCGACCTTGTCGGCCGGCGAGAAGGCGGCCGGCGCGGCCGAGAGGCACTGGGCCGGCGCCGCGCTGGCCGCCGAGGCGCACAGGTCCGCGGCGAGCGCGGACGCGTTGGCGGCGCGCGCGGCCGCGAGGAGGCGCCGCGCGCGGGCCGCGCACTCCGCGGCGGCGTCCGCGTGGGCGGAGGAGCCGCAGAGCGCGACGGCGTCCGCGACCGCGAGGGTGGCCGCGGCGGGCCCCGCGAGTCGCCGGAAGCAGCGCTGCGGGGATCGAGCGGCCGCGTCGGCGTCCGCGCCGGCGTCCCCACCCGCGGCCCGCCGGCAGAGCGCAACGGCCGACGCGGGGCCGAGTCGCTGGTCGAACTGGACGGACGCGAGGCAGGCGCTTGGGGCCGGGGACGCGGCCCGCGCGCACAGACGCAGGGCGAGGCGCTCGCGACGATCCTCGTCCCAGTCGTGCTCGTCCCAGTCGTGCTCGTCCCCGCCGCGCTCGTCCCCGCCGCGCTCGTCCCCGTCCCGGCCGTCCCGCGGCGGATGGCGGGCCATTCGGTCCAAGATGGGGATGGCGCGGGCCACGCACTGCGCCGGGGACGACCCGCGGCCGCGGCCTGCGCCGTCGAGCGCGGCCGCGGAGCAGACCCGCGCGGCCCCGGCCGCCGTCAGCGCGCGGGGCGGGAGCGCGAGGACGCACGAGGCGACGGCGGACGCAGACGCCGAGGAGGACGCGCCGCGACACGTGCGCGCCGCGAACACGGAGAGCTGGCGCCTGCGCGCCGCCGGGGACGCCGAGAGCCCGCGCGGGCGGCGGCGCGCGTCCGGCCGCAGCAGCGCAGCCGCGCAGGCGACCGGGCCCGCGGGATCCCCACGGCCCGCGCGTCCGCACAGGACCCCAACGAGCGCCGCGTCCATCCGCCGCGACAGCGCGCGCTGGGCCGCGACCACGCACGCCGCCGGTCCCCGCGGGGACGGGTCGTGCGGGTCCGGGACCAGGACAGGGGCCGGGGCCGGGGCCGTCCCGACCCCCGTCCCGACCCCCGTTCCGGCAGCCGTCCCGGCAGCCGTCCCGGCAGCCGTCCCCGCGGCTTGAGCGCAGGCGTCGGCGATCGTGCGCGGCGGGAGCTGGCGCCGCGCCAGCTCCTGCGCGCAGGCGGCGACCGCGCGGGCCTCGCCCCGCGTGCGGACGCGCGCGCAGAGGGGAAACGCGGCGGCCGGGCCCACGACACGCGCGCTCTTGTCCGCGCAGGCGGCGAACGCGGACAGCGAAGGCGTCCGCAGCGCGCGACACACGCGGACGGCCGCTGGCTGGGCCTCGCGGGCGTCCCGGGCGAGCAGCGCCGCGCTCGCGCGCTGCCACAGCTGGAAGCACTCGGCCGGCGCCTCGTCCTCCGCGGACCGGCACACGTCCACGAGCGGGGACGGGGACGCCGCGTCCGCGGTCGCCGTCGCGGTCGCCGGCCCATGCAACCGCTGGCGCGCAGGGAAGCGCAGCCAGCAGCGCGCCGGCGCCTCGGACCGCGCGCCGGCGCACAGAGCGAGCACGTGGGGGAGCGCGCGCTGCTGGACGCGCGAGGCCGTGGCCCGCAGCGGCCCGAGCGCCTCGAGGGCTCGCGCCGCGCACTGCGCCGTCTGGGCCGGGTCCTCGTCCGCGTCGTCTTCACTCTCGTTCCCGTCCCCAGTCTCGTCCCCAGACTCGTCCCCAAACTCGTCCCCAAACTCGTCCCCAGACTCGTCCCCAAACTCGTATTCGTCGAGAAGCTCGTCGCGGGAGCCCGCGTTGGGACCCGCGGCCGTGCACAGCCGCTCGATCTGCTGCGCGTCCAAGATGCGCGGGGCGAGAGCAACGCACTGCGGGTCCGGGACGCGCTCGGACTCGCTGGCGGCGAACGCGGCCGCTAG
>JAADYC010000198.1:0-30696 GCA_023338135.1 Phytopythium kandeliae | reverse complement strand
GTGAAGGCATTGAAGAAGGAGCTTGCCAAGCGCGCTACTGTTCGACCGATCGATGAATTTCGGACAAGCAAGCGATGCTATTACTGTCACGAAGACCTCGAAGACGTCGTCTTCCCGAAGATCATGAACGGCAAACTGAATGGCAAAGCCACATCCCGAAACGTTTTGCACTGTAAAACCAGTGGCTGCAAGAGTTTTTGGGATCGTGACGCGAACGCCTCGCTGAACATCCTGCACGTGGCAACGGAGCTGCTCGAAGAGTGACCAAGACCAGAGTATTTGCAACGCGGTTGAAGAACTTGGTAAAGAGCGAGAAAGCGTGAGTCCGGGAGTTTCGGCTCGAACCTGCTCACACGGTACAGCCCGTATTCTAGGTAGTAGCCAGTAGGTAGGCGCGCTCGCGAAGCGAGCGGTGGAAATCTAGTCTTCAAGAATGTGTGGCTTACTTCTCGCCAAACTACCACTCCATCTCTGCAGAGTCCGACGCCGAATTCTATTCGTGCTCTGATTGGTCGGATGATATTTGTCATCCAGAACAGCCCAATTCACCGATTATATCGAATCATTTGTCATTCTCCGTTCTCCCTACAAAACGTAGGCTATTGGTCTTTGTGACACGCTCTTGGTGGTGACACAACGCCAGGTTGTTGTGGCGAAGTGCCACCGAGCTACACCAATCTGTCTTGTGTGTTTAGAGCTTTGGAGACTCCTCCTGCGCTCAGCGCATTGCGTGCGGCGGCGGCAGTGGCAGCGGCAGCGGCAGCGGCAGCGGGGAGCGGCTTGCTCCCTCGACGATGGCGGTGAGACTGGTGCTGCGCAATGGCGCGCGGCTGCTGCTGACGTCGACGGCGGCGGCGACGGGCGGCGTGGCGTACACGGCGTACTCGGACGAGGGCTTCCACCGGTCGCTCTACTTCTGGCGCAAGGCGTTCCCCATCTACCTGCACTACCGCGCGGCGCAGGTGCTCATGGAGCGCCGCGGGCTGTCCGAGGCCGAGCAGGCGGCCGAGTACGCGCGGCTGCACGAGAAGTACGCGCCCGCGGTGTTCGCCATCGTGCTCGAGCTCAAGGGCTTCTACGTCAAGCTGGCGCAGCTCGGCTCGACGCGGCCGGACGTGCTGGCCGAGCCGTACCTGGCGCGCGCGGCGCAGCTGCAGGACGCGGCGCCGTCCAAGCCACTGGCCGAGATCCTCGCCATCATCGAGCAGTCGTACGGGCGGCCGGCGGACGAGGTCTTCGCGCGCGTGGACCCCGAGCCGCTAGGCGTGGCGTCGATCGGGCAGGCGCACCGCGCGGAGCTGCGCGCGTCGGGACAGGAGGTGGCCGTCAAGGTGCAGCACCCGGACGCGGAGACCTTCTTCCGCTGGGACATCAAGACCATCCAGGCCTTCTGCCGCCTCTTCCAGCCCGAGCACCTGCCGTACCTCGTCGAGGTCGAGAAGCAGTTCATGACCGAGTTCGACTACCTCGAGGAGGGCCGCAACCTGGCGCTCGTGCGCGACAACCTCGCGCGCAGCCCGTACGCCGCGCGCGTGGCCGTGCCCGCGCCGAGGCTCGATCTGTGCACCAAGGAGGTGCTCGTGATGGAGTTCCTGCGCGGCCGCAAGCTGCTCGACGGCATCCAGGATCACTTCGCGGCCATCGCGGCCGACCGCGGCGTGACGGTCGAGCAGCTCAAGCAGGAGCAGCGCCGCGCCGACGAGCAGCGCGAGCGCCTCGGGCTCGACATCGAGGCTGGGCCCGGCGCCGCCAAGCTCCGCCTGTACGCGGCGGCGCTGGCCGCCAAGCGCGCCGCGCGCGCGCTCGGCCGCTGGGCGTACGACTACTCGCTCGGCTGGGTCTCGCCCAAGCACTGGTCGCCGGAGCCGCGGCACGAGCTGCTCAACATCCCGGCCATCCTGCAGCTCGTGATGGACGTGCACGGCCACGAGATCTTCGTGGACGGCGCCTTCAACGGCGACCCGCACCCGGGCAACATTCTGCTGCTGGACGACGGCCGCCTCGGACTCATCGACTACGGACAGGTCAAGCGCATCTCGCGCGAGCACCGCATGAACCTCGCGCGGCTCATCGTGGCGCTCGCTGAGGGCTCGCGCGCGGACGTCATCCGCGTGCTGACGGAGGACATGGGCGTGCGCACGGAGCGCATGGACCCGTACTACCTCGAGAAGCAGGCGCGGCTCATGATCGACAACGACGACCGGACCGTGACCGAGGGCATGAACGCGCAGCTCTTCGTCGAGAAGCTGCAGACGTGCGTGGTGGTCTGCTCGCGCAGTAGCAGGGATGGGTGACGCGGGCGGTGCTGACGGACGGACAAACGCGCTGGCTCCGCGTTCTGTGTGCTTGCTTGGCTGCTGGGCAGGATCGACCGCATCACGCACATGCCGGACGACTACGTGATGGCGTTCCGCACGTCGCTCATGCTGCGCGGCTTCAGCTACCTGCTGCACTACAAGTTCTCGCACGCGCAGAGCTGGAAGGCGGTCGCCAAGCAGGTGCTCCAGGACGAGGCGGCGCGCGAGCAGCGAGCAGCGAGCAGCGAGCCATAGACAGCCAAGCAGGCAGGCAGGCAGTTTTGACCGTGGCCATCCCTCCATTCATCCATAGAGAGAGAGAGGTAGAGGGGGAGAGAGAGAGCGGACGGACTACTAGTCGCTGTCGGACGAAAAGAAGAAGCGCCAGAGCTCGCCGGGAAGCCACGAGGTCGTGGCGCCGGCGTCCAGCGGGCTGTACTCGTGCACGCCGTCGAACGCGGCGAACGTCACGGGCCGCGAGCAGTTCTGGTACGCCGTCGTGATGTGCGAGGCGGAGCCCGGCGCCGGCTCGAGCGCCGTCTGGTTGGCGCAGCCGTTGACCTGCAGGAACGTGTCGCGCATGGCGCGGCCCATGGAGATGTTGTTGCCCGGGTCGCTCACGCCGTGCGCCACGAAGAGCCCGATGGGCGACGGCTCGCCCGTCCACGGCGTGTAGATGGTGCCCGAGAGCACGGCGGCGGCGCGGAAGGTGGTGCCGCGGCCCGAGTTGGCGACCGCGTACGTCATGGAGCCGCCGAAGCTGAAGCCCACGGCGAAGCGCCGGTCCGTGTCCACGCACAGCTGGTCGTCCACCGCCTGCACGAGCGCGTCCGTGAAGGCCATGTCGCTGTCGTTGGTGTTGTACCAGCCGATGTTGAGCCCCTGCGGCGCCACGAAGATGGCCGTCTCGTTCGCCTGGCCCGCGAGCCCGTAGTAGCTCCCGTTGCCGTACTTGCTCGAGGCCTGCGTCACGTTGAGCGCCGAGCCGCCGTACCAGTGGTAGGCCACGATGAGCGGGTACTCGGCGCGCGCGTCGTAGCCCTCGGGCACGCGCAGGATGTACTCGCGCTCCACGCCGTCGATCTCGGTCGTGTACGTGCCGCTCGAGACGTTGGCCGGCTTGGAGCAGCCCGCGGAGGGCGTCGCGGCCGCCTGCAGCGCGCCGAGCGCGAGCAGCAGCGCCGAGAGTAGTGCGGCCTGGACCATGGCACTCGTGGCGCCTTCTTGCCGGCCGGAGAGTCCGAGAGTGAGTGGCGGCCGGGCGACCGGCGAGGACCCGCGGGCGGGTGGACTCGTCCCGACGCGCTGCAGCCACCGAGCGAGCGGAGCAGAGCACCGGCGGGCGGGCAGGCGAGCCTTTACACTCGCGGCTCCTGCGTCGTATATCAGCCGCCTAGCCGCGCGGCAGGTCTCGATCGCTCGGCGCATCGCGCGGCATCAACGACGTCGATGGCTGCCGCGCCTGCTGCTGCGCTCTTCGAGCGGACGGCGGGACACACACGCGCCGCCATCTGGCGCACAGCCGGACGCCGAAAAAGTTGACACGCGCACTTCAGACGTCGCGCACGGTACTCCTTCTCGCGCTAGTCGCGCCGCCGGCGAAATCAACCCACCGCGGCGCTTCTCTTCTCTTCTCTTCTCTCCTCGGCCACCAGACCGGATCCCTCGCTTGCTTCCCGCTCGCTCGCTTCCTCGCGCGCTGCTTGGCGTCCTCCATGGCGGCGACCACGCGGACCGAGGCGCTCGCGGCGGCGCTGCTAAATGGCGCGAGCGCCTACCCGCCGCCCGCCGCCGACGACGACGGGGACGAGCGCTTCCTGGCGCGCAAGGCGGCCGTCTCGGCGCTCACCCACGCGCGGCTCAAGACGCTGCACGCGCGGCTGGCGGTGCTAGCGCCGGCACTTGAGCGGCGCCTGCGAGACGGACAAGCCTCCGCGGTCCCTGGCGACGAAGAGGCGGCGACACCGGGCGGCGGAGACGTCGCGTGGACCGACGAGCCGGCGCTGACGCCGGCGCAGATGCTCGACAAGCTCGCGTTCGTGGCCGAGACGGCCGCGAGCGAGCTGAGCGCGCCAGAGGGCGACGACGCGGCCGACTGGTCGGCGCTGCTCGCGGTCGTCATGGGCGGCGCAGACGCCGAGCCACTCGGCCTGGGCGAGCGCGACGAGGCCGCGCGGCGTCTGGACGACGCGCTGGACGCGCGGCTGGCGCTGGTCGCTCCTGCCGCTGCCGCCGCCACCACCGCTGAGGAAGAGGAGGAGGCGGCGGCGGCGGTCGCGGACGCGGTCGCAAGCCACCTGCGCGCGGCGCTGTCGGCCGAGTCCGAGCACTCGCTGCGCCGCCTGCTGCGCCAGTTCCGCGGAGCCTTCTCGACCCTGTACGAGCCCTTCGCGTCGCTGCCGCCCGAGCGCCACGCCGACGCCGAGACGGCCGACACCTGGTCCCTGCGCGTCGCGTGCGCGCTGGCGCTGGCCGCCGCCGACGTCTTCCGCCTCGCCGGACTGCTGGCGCAGGTGCTGCGCGCCAAGCACGCGGAGCTGCGGAGCGCGTCGGCGCGCTCGACCGCGCTGCTGCGGCGCCTGGCGGTCGACGCACTCTTCGACAAGCTGCAGCGCGCGCTGCACGAGCTGCTCACCGCCGCCTTCCGCCGTGAGGACACCTTCCTGGGCGACGTCGCCTACCTGGCGCGCGCGAGCCCGCCCGCGGCCTTTGGCGTGCGCGAGGCGCTACGTCTGGACGGCAGCTGGGACTTCGGCGACCACGAGGACGCGGCCGACTCGACTGGTGGTGCGGACGCCGACCCGGATGCCGCGCTCGATACGGAGGCGCGCGCGCTCGAGCGCCGGCAGCGCCGCGCCGCGCTGAGCGCGCACGCCGGCGCACTCTTCTGGCTCGAGAGCATGAGCACGAGCTCGCGCGCGCCGTCCGACAAGCTGCGGCGCCTCACGCGCGCGTGTCGCGAGGCGCGCGGCGCCGGCGCGCTCTACTACGTCGCGCAGTGGGGCTCGCGGTGCCGCCGCCGCGGGTGGGACGTCGTGTCCGAGCGCGACGGCGAGGCGCTTCCGACACCCGAGGCGCTCGAGCTGTGCGATCTCCGTCGATGGCGTTGATGGTGGCGGGGACCTCTGACGGACTGACGCGCGTCTGCACTCCGCCGTGCCGCAGGTCGCCGCGAGACCTGCACGCGCTGCTGGGCTTCCTGCTCTCGGCCGCGCCGAGCACCAACGCGCACATCTTCTCGCAGCTCGCTGTGCTCAGCGTCTTCCGGCCGCTGCTGGCGCCGGCCGACAGCGAGCAGCGCGACGCCGTCGCCGCGCTCGTCGGCGCCGTGCAGCTCCTCATGCCCTCCTCCGCCTAGCCGCTCGCCTCTCATCGTCGCCGCCGCCTAATAATACCGCTGCTCGCGGCAACGCCTGCCTCTCGCTGCTGCTCCACGCAAGCCTCGCAACTGCCAGTGACGAGACCGCGCGCGACTCCGCATGGCGCGCGCTCGGGTCCTCGGCGCAGCGCTTGCGCTGCTCCAGTTCTGCTGCCGAGCGGCGTCCGCGACGGTACGTTGTGCGGCCCCTGCCTCGCCGGCGCGCTCTCACCTGCCGCCGCCGAGACGCAGACGGCCACGGTCTACTACCGACAGCAGCAGCACGGCCCCATCGCCGCCTGGGACGACCACGACGCCTCCGGGCGAGACCTCGAGGGCTCCGACGCCTACGCGCGCTTCGTGGGCATGGCGCTGCACCGCCCGAGCCGCCGTGTCTTCTGGAGCGACAGCCGCGCCATCAAGAGTGCGTCCGTCGACGCCGCCGCCACTACCCCCGACGCCGCGCGCGTGCTGCTCGGCGGGCTCGTGCGCGTCACCTGGCACGGCGCCAACTTGGGGCGGGCCGGCGACGCGCTCCGGCTGACCGTCAAGGGTGAGCACTGCATCAGCGTGCAGCACCACTCGCCCGACCGCGTCGAGTGCCTCCTGGCTATCGCCGACCGCGTCCCCGCGTCGTCGCCGTCGCTCGCGCCGCCGCCCGTCGTCGTCGAGAGCGACTGCACCGTCCGCACAGCGAGCGGCGTCATGACCGGCGTCGCGCTCAACTATTACGAGATGCTCGCCGAGGGGTACCCGTCGCCGTTGGTCGAGCGCATCGACGTTGACGCGCGCTACGTGCTGCCCCACGCGCTCGCAGTCGACGGCTCCGACGGCGCGGGCGGTGACGAGCAATGGCTCTACTGGTCCAACTCGGCCGACGGCCGCATCTACCGCAGCAGCCTTCAGTCGACGGCCATCGAGGTCCTGCGCGAGGAGGCTTGGGGCGTCAGGGGGCTGACCGTCGCCGCCGTCAGCTGGTCGCCCGAGGCGCCGGCGGTCACGACGATTTTCTATTCGCAGGAGACCAAGGGCACCATCTCCGCCCTGCAGCTCAGCTTGTCGACGCCGTCCACTCTCGCCACCGCCACCAACCGCGTCCTGATCCGGGGACTGCGCAGTCCGCGGGGTCTCGCGGTGGATGTGGCCCCGTCCTCGGCGGCATCGGCGCCGGAGGTGACACTCTTCTTCACCGAGAAAACTGGTCGCGTGTACAAGGCTCGGCTGAGCCACGAGGCGAGTGCCGCCCCCACTCTCCTCTCGGGCCTACGAGCTCCCCTCCCGGAGGACAACAGCATCAAGGTCGAACCCGAGAGCGGCTTCAGAGTCCGCCGCGTCCTGACCATGCCGACGACCACGCGTCTGGACGGAATCGCCGTCGACTCCGGGTAATTCCGCGCCTCGCTTGCGCGCACGCGGGCTTCTCCCACTCACACCCGCGGTCGCTCGCCTGGATGCACTGTATCGCTCGCCCGGTCTCGACAGGTTCATTTACTGGTGCGAGACCAACGTCGACGTCCTCGCCCGCGCGCCTCGCGACACCTTCCGCCGCCAAGTGCTCGTCGGCGGCACGGCCAATTCTCTCCTCAGGTCCGTGTCGCCCTGCTACTTCTCCCCTCGCGCTCACGTACTCACGGCCCTCGCGCCACTGCAGCTGGCCGCGGAGCGTCGCGCTCTTGTCGAACAATGCCAGCACCAACGCGGCCGAAGACGGGCTCTTCTACTCGGAGTACCTCGGTCGCATCTCGCGCGGCACGGCCCAGTCCGTGGTGGTCAACGAGCTGCGCGCTGCCAGCCTCGTGTATCTAGACCGCCAGATCCAGGCGGCGCCAGACCAGGCCGACGAGAACCACCGGCACGTGTACGCCCTAGAGTGAATACATGGCGCGCAGCGTGCCCATGATCGGCACAACGCTGCCGCCGGCGCTGTAGCCGTCGTAGTAGATCACTTCCTTGTACATGCGCTTGAACATGTCCAGCTTTCTGCCCTTGGTGTGCGAGCTACCCGTGGCAGCCCCACCGATCGCTGCACAGCGCCGGATGAGCTCGTGCAGAAGCGCCTTGACCTTGGCGATAACGTCGCACGCCAGCATCGCCATCGAGTCTTCACCGGCCTTACTGGCTGCAGACGCCCGCGAAAACGCCTCGTACGTGTTGAGGAGAAACAGCAGCGCGTGCTCGATGTCTTCAACGCGACCGCCCATCGCGTACAGGTCCGCGAGCTCCTGGTGGATCAAGATGAACGTCTGTCCGACCTCGGCCTTGCCGAAGTAGTCAAGGGCCTTCTCGTAGTGGCGGCGAGCGATCTCCATCCGGTTCTTGAGCGCAGAGCTTGTCGATAGCGGCTCCGACGAGCCTGTTGAGGCTGATGACGACTTGTATCCCGCTTGGAGGTCGCGCGCGATCGAACGGTTGTAGAAGGACGCGATCTGGTAATGAGCCGCGGCCGCCTGCTTGGCGTCGCCCAGCTCGTTGTACAGGATCAACGCGCGATCAAACGTGCGCAATACCTCGTTCTCTTGCGCCTTGGCTGCCGCTTTGTCCCTCACCTGATCGGCGCCGGGATCGCACGCAGCCATGTCGACTGCCCACACCAAGTACGTGAGCGCGAGCTCTCCCTTGACCTTGTTCCGCAGCTCCAGCTCGGCCTTGGTCTGCTTCAAGCGCTGGAGAGCGTCCGAGCAGAGCTGGATGGCGGTGCGGTAGTGCGTCTCGCGCGCCGCCTGGTCCTTCCCGCGCGCGAGGATCTTGTGGAGGTGAGACATATTCGCATACAGCAGCGCCACGTTGATGCCATCTGCGCCGCAACGACAGCACTCGGTTAGATGACTAGGCTTTCCGCGTCACAACCCGCGCGGTCGCTTCAGTCGCGCACCTTCGATGTCGCTGAAGATACGAGCTCCGCGCTGGAACCACATAAAGGCTGCTGGGTAGTCTTGACGACGGCCCGAGAAGTACTTGCCGAGCTCGTTGCTGGCATTTCCGAGCTTCTTCATCAGCAAGCTGCGAGGATAAGTGGTCGGCTAACGTCAGTCGTAAGCTCCGCGATATCGCGTGATCACGGGATACGTACAAATACAGCTCCGAGTCGACGGGCGGCGACATGGATCGCAAGTACGATAAGAACGCCAACATGAGGAGGCTCTCCACGCTGTCTGCCGCGTCGGAGAGGCTCTGGAACAGTGGCCGCTCGCCATCTGCCGCCTGCTGAAGCCACCTCGAGCGCTTGGCGTCGTCCTGCACTTCCTGCAGTGCCTCACGCTCCTCGCCGGACAAAATGCGATACAATCCGGTCAAGTGGTTCGTGACTGAGACCGGGAGCTGGCTTGCGGCGTCGCCGATGCGTTCCAGCAAGAAGCAGCGCAAGTCCGCGAACGACGAGCAGATCGGCATCCTGCCCGGCATCGATAGTCGTCCCGCAACACCGTCAAAGTCAAGTTCGTCGAGCAGCTCATCGATAGGGTCTGCTGAGCTGGCGCTGTCTTTCTCTGACGCGGCACTTCTCTCCGCCCAAGGCTTCTTGAGGTCTGGGATGGCACCAAGCGGCAGGAATTGGCACGCTTCGAGCATGCTTTCGACTGCTTCCGGCCATTTGCGGCTCTTCGAGTACGCAACTCCTTGTTCGAGACAGACTGAACTGAACTTGAGCTTCAGCCGTGTCAACTCTTCGTCCATGAAGAACGCCATTCCGTCGTCATTGTCCCCGTCTTCCGCATCGGTTCCGTCCGTCCCAGCATCAGAACCGTGGATAGCGTCCCTGCCTTCGTCGTCTTTCTCGTGGGCGAGGGCTGACGGAGACTCTTTCGGCGGCACACATTCTTTGAACGACATGATGCTGTCCGACAAATGCTCCTTTGCATGCTCGAGGGTTTCGACGGCGTGCTGGTTCTCGTCGGCAGCCTCCTCGTCGGCAAGAGACGCGCTTTTCCGGTCCACACCATGGAGCTGCTCGCACTCACGAATGTACGTGTCCGCCAGCTGCTCGCTCACAGAAGCACAAATTGAGCTGTGTGACGCACCGCCAGCTTGTGCGATCTCCCCGAGAAGGTTCATGCAAGTCCCGAGCAGATCGCGTTGACGCTGCTGCAGCTGCTTCTGAAGTCGCGGCGAGCCGCTCGCCAACGAGTGGGTCAGCCGCGATGCGCGGACAGCAAAGCGGTAGCACAGCATGGCCATCATGTACTTCCACTTGAGCTGCTTCCCTTGCGACAGCACATTCACGTCGTACAATCGCAGCGAACTCTCGCCTTCCTTCCGATACAGCCAGTATGTGCCGTTTGGGCGGGAGCAGTTTTCCTGGAGAAACTTGAGAAGCATCGACGCGTTCATGCTCACATCCTGAACATCGAACAGCGGACGTCCAGTGTCCGACATGTACGGGATATGGCGCGTCTCCACCAACTTGTATCCGCGTACGATACCCTTCGAGTGCATACAGATCGCGAGTTCGGGGATGTTGGCGATCACGTTGTCCAGGTAGTAGTCCAGGACAGTGCACAGGGACAGCTCCTGGTCCATGTCGTGGAGGCGGAGTGACACCGCGGGATGATCGGGGTTGCTGAACAGGAGCACCTGGCTGCCGAGGATCTGCATCACGTCGTTGCACGCACTGCGGTCAGTACAGCCGCAATGACAGCTGCCAATGCTGTCGGTGACCACGTACCATCTTGAGATCGTGGAACTTCCACTTCAGTACTCGCTGAAAGGTCGGAAAGTCGTATGACGCGGGAGGAGAGCGGGCGGCGGCCGATGCCGCGGACTCGTGCCCGGAAGCCTGGAAAGTCCGAGCCCTCGCTGGTTTCATAGCGTCTGCAAACGCTTGTGCTCCTGCCTTCTCTCCGTCCTCTTGCTCGGAAGGGAAACGTTGGAAGACGTGGCGTAGTGCTGAGCTGGCGTGCTCATCGCTGTCGCCTGGATGCCGTCGCGGACTCTTGATCACCTCGGCGCGAGAAGAACCGTCGGCGCCTACACTCACCAACGACTTGTCGCTCTTCTTTGTTGACTTGGGGCTCCGAGTCTTGACTCGTGCGCTTCTTGATAATTGCTGCGGTGATTCCTGCTGCTGCTGCTGCTGCTGCTGTTGCCTCGGCTGCAGCGGCGACTGCAGCTGCGGCTCTGGCGATTGATCTTCCTCTTCACTCTCTTCGCGGATCCCAGCGGCGTCGGATTTCGTCTCTGCCGGCGGTAGGCGCGCACGGATAGCACTCTCGTAGATGAACTTCTCGTAGAGCAGTGACTGTTGTTCGTCGACCACCTCGTCCTCGGACGACGCCAGCGACTGCTGCTCGATCCTGACCGTTTCCTCGGTCGCGTTTTCGAAGCCAGCCGGGAGCTCGCTCGGCGAGAGCTCTCCATCTACCACGAGCGTCGACCCGACGCGATGAACCGCCAGAGATACGCCGGAGCGCGAGTACGGGAGCTTGAAGAGCTGCTTGATGTTCTCGGCCGGACCGAGGAAGTCCACCTGCTCATCCTCGGACGCAGACGCGAGCTCGATGCGGTTGCCACGCAGCCTCACCGACAGCTGCGGTTCGTCTGTCACGCCTCGACGCTCGCCAAGATCTCGTAGCGCCGTCATGAAGCCAGACGACATCATAGTCGCCGCCGACGCATCTGGGTCTAGCGCCAGGAAGCTGGACGCGAGCTGCTGCGCCTTCATGCGCGCCGCGGGGCTGTCAGGCGGCCCACCGGCGCTCTGGAAGCTCGACCGGCTGGCGGAAGACTCAGCGCTCCTGTACGGCAGCAGTGTCTGGTTGAGATTCGTATCAAGCTGCAGTTTCTGGAACGGCACGATCGCCGACGAGGATTCGCCTTGCGCGCCAGAGTCGCAGAGGATCAGCGGGAAGTCCATCACGTCCTGCGGCGGTGGCGGAGGTGGCACTGAGACGTCCGCAGACAGGTTGGTTGCTCGCGCGGCGTCCGGCGCAGGCGGCGGCGGCGAGACGTCCGCGGAGCCGGCGCACGCACGCGGGTGCTCGCTGTTGAGCGCCACGTGCACGCGCTGCTCGCCGCCGGCGTCCTCGACCCAGACGGACATATTCTCGGAGCCGGAGGGACTGCGGCGCGGCGACGACGGCAGGCTGAAAGAGAAGGAGGCGGCGTCCTCGCCGACTTCCGGCGCGGCGGCGGCGGCGGCGGCGGCGGCGAGCGGCCGGTCCATGCTGCGCGAGTTTGCCTTTCCGGCGCAAGTTCCGCACTGATTGGCGGCGCCAGATGGCTCCAACCATGGCGACCTGTGGCGCGCTCCACAGGGTGATCTACACAGCAATCTAGAACGTTCGAATGGCTCTTCAAGGATCAATATCCTCCGCCAGGACCGACTCGAAGACGCCGTAGCAGCAGTGCGTGAAGAATAGTCGGTCAAACACTGACAGCTCGGGGTCCTCGCTCAGGCACCGCAGCGCGTGCCGATTCGCGAGATGCCACGCCTCGACTTTGATCTGCTTCATGGCTCAGCAGCTGCGTCGGATCTCGCGCAGGAGGATCCGATCCTCACACACTTGATTCAATCGGCAAATCACGGAGTAACGGCCTGTATCGAGCTTGAACACATTCTCTTTGAATGTCGCCTCGGAGAACACGCGCTTGCTACGGCCGCACGGCGCCTCCGTCTTGCTCGTCCTGACCGCGGTGCGATGCCCCGCCGGCATAACCTTGACTGATGATCCGGCTCGCTTCTTCTTGCACGGCGTGGCCATCGAATTGCAGAATGAGGAGAGTCGACTCGAGGTTTCTCATGTATTCTCTTTCTTCCCTCGAAAGCTACACCACTCCAACACAGCACCTTGGCCGCTCCTTCACTCCTTCCCCAATTTCTTCCAGCAATGGGAGACCGACCGGTGTGGTGGGAGCGGTCGACCAGCCAGCGCGCAGAGGAGACATGGGTCTCGTCCTCTCAAGACCTCGAGTCCTCCGCTCGCTCTAGGTGGATCGAGTTCAAGATGCAGCTGGCGTACAAGATGGATTGTGCTGGAGGAAGGATGATCGCGTGTGAAGAGCACTGCACGACGAAGACACGCTCGTGCTGCGGGAGAACCAGCCGCGGTATCACAAGCGAGACGATCTTCTCGTGCTCTCACTGCCGTCTGTCGCTCGACCGCGACGTGAACGCCGCGCGCAACATCTACCTCAAAAACGAACACCTACTCACCCAGGCTCCTGTGGCTCGAGTCCCGGAGGTGCCTACTCCGAGGTTGTTAGTTGCGTGTGAGCTTGGTCACACGCATCGACCCGACACAAAACGGTATGTATCCTAGGACCAACGATGGTGCTTGGGTATCTCATGGTAACTTGGGGATGTATCGAACCGACCAGTCGATCGATCGGGTGGCACAGCGGGGAGCATGCGCGCTAGAAGCGTGCGCGCCTGCTGCTTTGTCGCAGCCCTGGGTGTCGATAAACGCACATTCGACGGAGCTGGCGCGTGCGCGGCGCGTGTGCGGCCCGTGCGCGGCGCGGCATCGGTATGGGATCAATTGTTTGTACTTCAAGTAGAAAGCGGCGGTCACTGCCAGCTCGGTCGTCGCCTCTCCTCTCTAGTCGTCCTCGGCGTACAGCGACGACTTGGACAACAGCACGGGCATCTGGAAGGTCTGACCTGCGGCGATCTTGCCCTCGATCTCCATCGAGTCCACGCGCAGCTGCAGCCACCTGCGAGCACAAGCAACGCTTGCGTCAGTACCTCCTGTATCGACGGCCACGACGCCGCAGCCAAAC
The DNA here is from genome assembly GCA_023338135.1 of Phytopythium kandeliae. Taxonomy (NCBI): domain Eukaryota; phylum Oomycota; class Peronosporomycetes; order Pythiales; family Pythiaceae; genus Phytopythium; species Phytopythium kandeliae. Next base: position 17,328 of record JAADYC010000198.1, on the reverse strand, counting down.
CGAGCTACAAACGCACTCCTTGACGGCCATGGCCGTGTACGGCAGCAGGTTCTCGGGCACCTCGCCCGCCGCCGGGTGCTTGCCCGCGAGCGCTTCGAGCTGTCCCGCGACCTCGGCCACGTCGCCGAGCGAGAGCTGCTCGTCCTCCTTCTTGACGGCCGTCTCCGCCGTCGCGTTCTGCGTCAGCACCTCCACCCACTCACGCATGTCCTCGAACGACTGCGCCGACAGCACGAACTTCTGGTAGCCGCTGTCGACCGAGAAGCAGTTGAAGAGCACCACGCGCACGCCCTGCGACTGGTCGATCTGGTTGGGCATCTCCGACACGGTGCTGCCGATCACGTTCATCTCGCGCTTGACCGGCCCGCCCTCCGAGTCGGCGTACGCGAGCTTGTTGTTCTGCAGCGAGAAGAACTTGCTCTTCCACGTGTTCTTGTAGATGAAGCCCTGCTTGAGCAGCGCACCCTTCTTCTTCCACGTCGCCTGCGGCGTCTGCTTGGAGCGCAGCAGGTTCCCCGCCTCCTTCTGCCGGTCGATGTACGCCTTGGCGCCGATGTAGATGGCCTCCAGTAGCCGGTTGAACTGCAGTTGGATGTTCGGGTCCATCTTGGGCTGCGGGTGGGACGGCAACTGGTTGAAATCCTCCGAGACGCTGCGCGACTTGCGGTCGCTGAACGACCCGAAGCCGTCGAAGGAGCGCCGCTCGACGACCGACGTCGGCGTCGAGCTCGCGCTGCTGGGCCGGCGGTTGTTGGGCGACTGGATCGTCAGCGTCAGGCTCGAGCTCGAGCCTGAGCCGCGCGGGGACGGCGCGGGCGACGACCGCGGCGACGACCGCGGCGACGACGCCGTCAGGCGCTTCTGCACCGACTCGACCAGGTTGCTGGCGCTGTACGAGCGCGAGCGACGACTGCTGTCCGACCGGTCCTCCGTCCCGAGGCTCTGGTTGAAGTCCGCGGCGACCGCGTCGATCTGGCGCCGGCTGTGGGGCGGCGTGTTGACGAACGAGGCTCCCTTCTGCGTCCACGCGTGCGGCTTCATGGCGCGGAAGGCGATGAGTGTCTGGAAAAAGTGCCGCACCTCGCGGTGCCAGTGCAGGAAGAGCCGCACGAACGACTGCAGCAGCTCGAAGCGAAGCTTGTCGGCGTGGCGCTCGGGGAAGCAGTCCCAGCAGTTGTAGAGGAACTCGAGCGTCGTGAGCACCACCTGCGTGTGCTCCGACGCCAGCAGGATGCGCAGCGCGGCGCACAGGAAGCGGAAGTCGAACGACGGCGGCAGCAGCGACACCTCGTCCCCCGCCGGGATCGAGTACTGGTCGTCCTGGTGGAAGTTCCAGCGGTCGTTATTCTCCAGGTGCGACAAGCGGTACGACCCGAGGCGCACGCGCCAGCTCCGGATCATGTACACCCAGACGCCGAGTAGCTCCACCGCGCCGATCACGGCCGTCACGTCGTGCACGCTCGTGCTGCTGAGCAGGAACTTGGTCATCGGATTGATCAGGTGCGGGTTCGACAGCATCGTGCACGAGAGCTTGTAGAGCGTCGGCGGCAGCCAGCCCGATTTCTGCGTCTTGAGCTCGAGGAAGAAGACCTTGAGCACCTGCGAGTATCCCGGCAGGTGGATCCACCCGATCTTCTGGTTGAGTACGGCCAGCGTGTCGAGCACGTACCACAGCCACTGGTCCACGAGCAGGATGTTGAGCGTGTTGGCCTCGCCGTTCAGCCGGCGGAAGCGCGCCTTCCACGACTCGGATGTCACCTCGTACTTGTCCTCCGCCTCCTCCTCCTGGTTCTTCAGCGCCTTCTCGCCGTACTCGTCGTACACCGCCTTGTGGAACCGGCGCCAGTCCAGGTGCGCTTCGAGCCCGTCCATCGCGAACAGGTCCGCGTCCGCGCTCATCTGGAACTCGGCGACCAGCTCCGGCACCGGCTCGGCGTACGACTCGGCCCAGAGCTGGTACAGCTCCACGCCGAAGCTCGGGAGGCGGAAGCAGAGCACCGACAGCATGCGCGCAACGAAGAACATGAGGTTGTTGTTCATGACGCCGCGCACCGAGACCGTCTGGAGCACGCAGTACTTGGTCTCGACCAGCATCGCGCGGAGCTTCAGCCCGAACTCCAGGTCCTTCTTCAGCACCTTGTGCGGGTGCTTGACGCCGAGGAAGGAGGCCGACGCGGTTGAGTCGAAGCCGAGCAACGGCAAGTCGCTCAGCTCCGCCCGCTTCACCAGGTAGAACAGCAGCTCGTAGAACACATTGCGCAGCGTGTAGTGCCGCACGCGGATGTTGTCCAGCAGGAACTGCCACAAGCGCAGCAGGATGCTCTTGGTCTCGTCCAGCGCCTCCGTGGACGAGTACACCCACGACAGCATCGACGCCTTGTGCGAGATCTGCAGCATCTTGAGGATCTTGGTCGCCTTGCGCACTTTGGCCTCCTTGTCGTCCTTCTGCCGGTTCGCCATGAGCTCCACAAGGTCCTGCATCTTCTCCAGCACGCGCTGAGCCTCCGCCGGGATCACGTACTTGACCTTGCGCGGCTTCTTCGTGCCCGCGTTGCCCACGATCACGGAGCTCGACGACGAGATGCCGTTCTCGCTATTCACGCCGCACCGCAGCTGCCGCACGTCCGGGATCCGCTTGAACAGGATGGTCCCGTAGATGACGCCGACCTGGTGCCCCTTGAGCGTCAGGCTCTGCTCGAACTTGCTTGTGATGAAGTTCTCCGTGAGCCCGAGCCCGTTGGACGAGCTGCCGCCCGACTGCTTCTTGATGCGCTCCTGCAGCGCGTCCTCGAAGATCTTCTCGAGCGACAGCCACGTCTGCCCAAACAGCACCGTGTTGCGGATCTCCTCGTCGAACGGGACGTTGGCGTTGGTCTGCGCAGGGCCGGGCATTCGTACAAACACGCCACAGTCGGCTGGTCAGCGCGACGCCACGGCCTCGACTGCGGCGACGAGGCGACGTACCAAGAACTCCTTCTGGTACTTGTCCAGCATGCTCAAGAAGCCGCCGTCCGGATCGGTCGACATGCCGCGGCCCACCCAGAGCTGGCGAACCTGCAGCGCCGTCCGCCGACCGAGCACGGTGGTCAGTCTCCGATTCTCTCCAGTCGCTGGAGACCGCCGTCGAGTTGACCCAGTCAGTCCAGACGTACCTCGAGAGTGAGCGTGGCAGACATGAGCTCGTCAAACGTGCTGTACCGCGTGATCGCAGGCAAGTACTCGGTCGCGCTCGTCCATTCGACGCCGAGCGGGTCCTCCGCGACGAGCGGGTCGCCGATCGCGTCGTCTTCCGCGTCGGCGCCTTTCGACTGCGTGTTCGGCCGCGAGACGCGCGACGAGAGCACCGCGAGGCGCGCGAGCGACTGGAAGCTCACCTCGTGGATCTCCGAGATGGAGCGCTTCTCGGCGTGCTTGAGCGTGTTGCCGACGTAGAAGGTCTCGCTCGTGCCGATGGTGCACTTGTAGTCGACCGCGAACTTCTTGAGCGGCAGCGAAGCGTCCTCCTGGAAGTCGTGGCCCTCGGGCCGGTCCAGCTCATTGGCGATGGCCGGCATCATGACGCCCACGTCGCTGACCGAGATATTCCACTCGCTGCACTGCTCCATGTAGCAGTTGAACACGACGCGTCCGTTCTCGCACCCGACGAGGTGGTGGTCGTGGTGCACCGGGCCAGTGGCGATGCTGTAGAGGTCCACCTCGGCTGCGCCGATGAGCGACTTGGAGTGAAACTTGCGGTGCGAGAAGACCTTGACCACGAGGTTCCTGTGCGGCAGCGTGCTCAGCAGCGCCTTGTACTCGAACGCGATGAGCAGCCCCTTGTAGTTCGGGTTCAGGTCCGCGCGGATGACGGGCGTCGCGTACGGCGCGCGCTCCTCCGGGTCGTCCCAGTAGAACTCCACGAACGGGTCGCTCTTGCCGCTGAACCGCCGGCCCTGCAGGTTGCGGCACTGAATGCCCGAGATGCGCACGCGGAACAGGCACTCGTTGTCGCCGTGGTTCTCCAGCGGGTCGAACAGGCGCTGCAGGAACTTGGGGCTGCGCCGGCCCGACGCGGGGGGACTCCCGCTGTACAGCTCGCCGAACTCCTTCGTGGCCTGCGACAGCTGGTTCAGCGCCTCGAGCGCCTCCAGCTCCCGCGTGCGCGGCGACGCCTGCGCGCTCGGGCCGGCGCTCGGGCTGGCGCTCGGGCTGGCGCTCATGGCTGCTCGCCTCTATCCGCTCGTGGCGCGGCTATCGACGCTCTGCGCTCGCGCCGTCCGCCGTGTCTCCCGCGTAAGATCCACCAGCGGTGCCGACGAGCCTCCGCGCCGAGTCGTCGCGCGTCCGGTCGGGCCGCTGGTGCGCGCCTCTCTCTCTCTCTCTCTCTCTCTCGGTCTCTCGACCTCTCGGCCTCTCGGCTCCCTGCCTCTCGACCTCCTACCTCTCGGTACTGCTGTCGGAGCGCGGCAAGGGACGCGCGGGCTCGCAGCGATCGGTGCACGCCGTCGTCTCGCCCGGCGCCGCGCTGCTCTGTGCTTCTCGCTGTGCTGCGTTCTGGTGTGGGGGAACAGCGCCAGGGGCGGCGCCGCGTCCGGCACTGTTTCGATCTGCTAATTTAATGGGTACTGTCCGGAACCGCTCATTTTGTGTTTCACTGCTTTTTGGCCAATGGGAGCGATGTGATGGAGTGCATGCGATCAAAGCAAGCACTCTTCCAAATATGGAGTGTGGGTGAATCTGGGGTAATCGAAGAATGTTGGCAGAAGTGCATCTGACGAATCACCAACATTCAATGCCTTGATCTTTGTAAGCTCGAAAATTACCATGTGTTGGAAAGATTTCGGAGTTTGGTTCAGTTTGCACAAACCACGAGCATTCATTCACACTTGATTTGACTAAACTTCGCTTACACCACGATTTAAAACATGCTTACGCGCATCCATCACTCGAACAAGTCACCAGCACTCTTCAACTAGATATTGGTATGTGTTCCTGTCCCACCGGAGTGCATATCAAAATTCAATGTGCCATCACTCGATCACACGACCAACTTCCGCCTTCACGACAAGGTCAGCCATGGATGATATGCTCGCGCCACCACTTCCTCCGCCGACCGAGGCGCCGCGCGCAGACGCAGACGCAGACGTGTGGCGCCTCACCTCACCTCGCACCGGCGCCGGCGGCTCTGTGGAAGCGTCTATCGCGAGAGAAACTGACCTCGCCTGCGCCGTGTGCCCCCGCGCGGGCAGGCGCGCCTGCCGCCCGAGGTGAACCGCATCCTGTACATGCGCAGCCTGTCGTTCAAGGTCTCGTCAGAAGAGATGCACGACATGTCCGGCAAGTACGGCGCGAACCGGCAGATCCGGCTGGGCGTGAACAACGACACGCACGACACGATGTTCGTCGTGTACGAGGACATTTACGACGCCAAGAACGCCGTGGACCACCTCTCGGGCTTCAACATCAGCGGCCGCTACCTCATCGTGATCTACTACCAGGCCAACCGCATGCAGCAGCGGTAAGTGGCGGCCGCCGACTTCGAGAAGCAGAAGCAGGCGCTCCAGGACCTCAAGCACAAGTACGGCGTCGAGTAGGCGGTCAGGCAACCCTCCGCCGGTCAGTTGCTCGGTCGGTCGGTCAGTCCGACGGAGCGCTCGACCGGGCACCGGCGCGGGCGATGGTAACTATGCCCATGGCGGCGCACGAGGCTCAACGTGCGTGTTCGCATTCCAGTCAGTGAGTTCATCCAAACGTCGACGCCGCCCGGCCAGTCAGACTACGGTCGACACGGGGGAGTGAGCGCATGGGGACGAGCGGACCCCTCGGTCCCTAGTGATTGTCACCTGCGCCAGCTAGCTCCAACGCTGCCGCAAATAAATCGGTCGGGCAGTGCCGGTGGCTCAGCTCGCTCGACCCGAGCAGCTCAGCTCAAAGCCGCCAGCCACCTCACCTCGCTCACGCCTGGCACGGCTGCGCGCGCAGGTTCAGGCTCACGGGCGTGCCTTTGACGAGCAGCGTGGACGAGTCCCGGAACAGCCCAAAGTCGTCCACGCGCGACAGGTTGCAGAAGCCGGCGGCCGATAAGAAGGCACCGAGGATACGCTCGTCGAAGCCGACCTTGTGCACGTCGTGGGCGTCCACCTGACCGCCGAACATGACGCGCATGAGGAACACGCGCTCCTGGGAGGTCGTCGACGCGTCTGCGTACAGCGTCGACAGCGCCAGCAGGTCCGGCACAGAGACGAGGAGCGCGCCGTCGGGCCGCAGCACGCGGCGCCACTCGCGCAGCGAACGGTCCACCTCCCCCGTGACGCCGTACTCGCAGTGCTCGAGGACGTGCGAGGCGTATATCGCCGAGACCGATCCGTCCGGGAATGGGTAGAGGTTCCCCATGTCCAGTACGAAGTCCGTGTGGTCACTGTCGCGAATATCCACGATCCACCACGCCGGGTCTGGATCGAGCCCGCCAATATGGAGTCGGATCTCTGCGCGCTCCTCGAGCGCCTGACGAACACGGGCGTCATAGTCCCGGACGTGTGTGTCCTCGCCCAGAGAGGAGCGGATAGGGAAATGCCTCGGCTCCAGCGCGCGCGCTCGAGTCGCCTGCGGCGGGAAGATGTGCTTGGCGCCAAGACCGCCGAGGATCGCGGCCTTCTTGACGTCCCACCCCAACCGAAGTGCGTCGTCGAAGCTCCTTGTATAACTCGCCGTGTCGAACAACGCGCGCGTCAGTCGACGCTGCTCGACTGAGCGTCGCAGCTGCTGGTACAGCTGAGGATGCGTCGCGACACGAACTGCGACCTCCACGTACTCCTTGAGCGAGTTGACAGTGAGGACGTCCAAACCCAGCGTGTGAAGTGCCGAGCTGCCGGCGCGATTGCTCATGTGCATCCCTTCGAGGCTCACGATCGGTACCCCTGCGCACAGCGCGTCGATCATAGTCGTGTGTCCGTTCTTCAGCGAAGTGTCGAGCACCAGGTCAGCGGCGCGCTTCGCTCCGATGTGGTCGATCCACGGTCTGAGCTCCGTGAAGACAAGTCGCGAGCTGCCGTCAACACCGCGGCTGTTCGCCTCTGCTCGTAGATGCTTCGCAGCCTCCTCGTGTCCTGGATAGCGGAGGAACCACATGACACTCGACGGCACTCGTGCGAGGATCTCCATCCACGCCGCGTAGATGGGAGGGTCGATCTTCTGGAGAGTCACAACGTCGGCGCGCCTTGGTCAGAGTCAACCCAAGCACGTCAGTGACCCAAGCAGCCTCACCTGCCAATTGCTAAACGTCGCAAACACAAAGGGATATGTGCCGTCCGCCGTCCGTACCGGCAGCCTTGGTGGCTGTCCGTCGAGGGCGTGCCCGAACATTTGCATGTGGTCGTTGACAATGTAGTGGGTCGGCAGAAGGATCTTCTTCTCCGTGAATAGCCCGCTCGACATGTCAGGCGGTGTGGCGACGTGGTCGCTTACGACGAAGTCCATGTAGTCCACTCCCGTCGTCATGGGATACCCCAAGTACGATATCTGCACAGGCGCCGGACGGTGCTGGAATATCCCGAGCCCCGAGTGGACCGTGTGCCCGTTCAGATCGATCAGGATGTGGATGTCGTGCGAGCGGATGATCTCGGCGGCGGTCTCTGCGTTCTTGCCCGTCAGCAAGACGGTGCGGGCGACTGTCTGCGATATGTTCCGCTTCCACCACGACGTCGTGTCGGTCAGCGGGAAGCAGAATACCGAGACCCGGTGGTCCGGACCCGACAGCGCAGCCAGCATGCCGCGGATGAGCGTCGCGACCGGGTGGATGCCAAAGTCCGACGACACGAAGCCGACGCGCAGGTCTGGGGACTTCAGTCGTAGGCACGGCTCGGAGGCGCAGTGCATGGGTGGACTAACCCCGGGCAGCTTGTCCGTGTACTCGTGCCGGATCATCTTCTTGAGCGTCGGGATGGGGAGCTCGATGAAGTTCATCGGGTTGAGGGACGGGAAGAAGCCCTCGCGCACGGCGGCGTCGACAATGAGCGCGGCCTGACCCAACATATCATCCCGGTCGCGCCAGTCCGCCATCCAGTTGCGCGCCTTGAACAGCACGTGTGTGTCGTGCGTGGCGCCTAGCCGCAGCACGCCGACCTCCAGCGCCGCGGCGGCGTCGGCCATGCGCATCTGGGAGAGGTAGATGCTCCCCAGGTCCATCCAGCTGGACACATCACTCTCGTTCAGCCGCACAGCGCGCTCGAACGCGTCCGCGGCCGCCTCGAGGTTCCCCAGAGAGTAGTGCGCCACGCCGAGGTACTGCAGCGCACTGCGGTGTCCCGGCTCGGCCGCGACTGCGGTCGGAAGCGCGGGAGTGAGTCGGCCGCGCGGGTCCGCGGGCACAGCGCGCCGGCGACGCACCTTCGGGACGCTGCTCAATCACCGCCTCGGCCTCCGCGCGCAGGCCGACCATGTCGCGCGCGTCGTACAGGCGGCGCAGCGCGCGGTGGATCGCATCGGCGCTCGCTCCTGCCAGGTTCCGCTGCGCGGACTCCGCTTCGGCGGCGCGCGCAGCTGCCCAGTCCGCGGTCGATAATAATAGAGCGAGGAGACAGAGAGCGACGCCCGCCACGCTCCGCGCGGGCCTCCGCGGCGATGCCATGGCTGCTGCTGCGTCGGTCGGGACGCGCGCGATCTTTCCGCGGGCTGACGCACATGAACAGCCGCGAATCCCCGCTCGAGTGACTACTCGGTCTCTGTAAGCATCTCGTCACTGAATTGATCCGTGCCGCTTCAAATTGAGTCCCAAAAATGGAAACCTGGAGAGGAAACGTTCACGAGCTTGCCTTTCCTTCCTCCGCGCTCACTTCGGTATCAGCGCGCGCCAGGGACGGACCGGCGGCCGAGGGCTCCATGCCGACCGAACTGCGCGCCGACACGCTCGGTACGTGCGTCCAGGCGGCGGCGGTCCGCTTGTGCGCTGCTGACGCGGCGTCTCGTGCGCGGTCTTCAGACGCGGTGGCGGTCCGTCGGCCGGCGGACAACGGCGGCAACCAGCCGGACGCGGACGAATGGGACCGGCTGCGTCGCGAGAACGACGAGCTGCGCGTGCGAGTCGACGATCTCGCGAGCGCTCTGCTGGCTCGGGATATGGAGATCGCGAGTCTTCGCGAGCGGTGCCGGTTCCTGGCCACGGCGGTCGAGCAGCAGGACGAGGTCATGGCCAAGATTTATGCAACGGCGTCCTCTGATCCGCCCCTCGCGCTTCCCATGGCTGCGGCCAGCAAGTCGGAGGCGGCCGCGATGCAGAAGTCGCATGCTGGCCCCGCACTGAGCAGCGCGGTGGCCACCCTCGAACCGGCGAGAGAGATGCTAGAGTCGCACCTCGACTCGGTCGGGTTCCAGTGCGGTCGCGTTGTTGAGGTGCTAGAATCGCTCTCCGAGGGGATGCCGTCGTGTGCGAAGGAGTCTGTGACCGACGAAGTGGGAGTGACACTCGACAAGCTCTTGGACCACTCACATCCGTCGGTTAAGACGCGGCTGTTCGGTAGCGAGTCCGACCCCCATTCGGTCTCTTCGTCGGCCTCCTCCTCGCCTTTGTCGTCGTCGTCAGGTAGGTCTGCGCGCAAGAGCTCTCGACCGGTATTCAGCCGACAAGACAGTATACCAAGCGAAGAAGACTTCGCCAAGTCGGCAGGGTTCCTCAGGAGGCCGAACCGCAAGTCCTCTGTGCGTCTTACAGTGAGCGACTTTGGACTTCTAGGCGACGACAACAACACGAGCAACCAAGAGGACGATCACGACGGCTCAGCTCAGACGGGGGACTCCAGAGCAGCAAGCAACTCCAACGACGGATCGAGTGGGTCGCCCGTGAAGAAGAAGAAGCAGCAGCTGTTTGCCAGCATTGATGCCATCGATACCAAACGCAAGACCAAGTCGGGGAAGGACAGCAGCGTGTGGGGGAGCGAAGAGGAGCCGGAGGACGAGTTTTCGTACGGGGAGTTCCTGGAACGCGTCAGCATGCCAGCGTCACGAGATATCCTCGACAAGATCCGCAAGTTTGTTCGATCCATTCTCGGTCCGCGCGGCGATGGGAGGCCGCCTCGCGCGTCGGACTACGTTGACTACGAGTTTTACGGCAAACACGAGTTCCGCCGTCGCTGTGAGTGTTTCTTCCGCAATATGGACGTGACGCTGCAAAGCCACCCAGCATGGCGCAATGTGTCCGAGTCGAAGCTTCTCAAGGCGCGCGACGGGATCGAGAAATACGTGATGGATAAAGTGTACGACGTTGCCTTCAATCAGCTTGGTGAGTGTCTGCAGTGGAAGAAAGAGGACGAAAAGCTGCTCCAGAGGATGCAGCTGCTGTCGGTAAGGAGTTGTTGTGGTCGCTGCAGTGGCGCTTGGTTTATACTAACTGGTTGGCGATGCCTCGGCATCAGTTTATTTCGCCAGACATGCTCGATATCAAGCAGTGCATACGGAACGAGGTCGTGTGGTCCATGGCCGAGGATGAGCTGCGCCGCATGAACTCGTTCCGAGCACCAGGAGACAAGATCAACTGCATCGTTCGCTGCTGCAGTGTCATCTTCAGCGTGCTCAACCTCTCGCGCGGCGACTCTGGAAGCCGACCTGGCGCCGACGACTTCCTGCCCGTATTTATCTACATCGTGCTCCACTCACAGATCCCTCGGCTCTACTCCACCTGCGAGTACATTGCGGCGTACCGGAACCCCGCCGACCTGATGTCCAAGTACGCCGACGGACGATCCTCAAGCGTTTTGGTTCCGCTGCACTTTGAGCGCTAATATCTCGTCTCGACCGTGTCCAGGGCCGGCTACTGCTTTGTTAATCTGCGCAGCGCGATCGAGTTCATCTCGGTGATGGACGGGTCCATGTTGTCGATCCCGAACGAAGAGTTCGACAGGTGCGTCGATGCAGCGCGGTCGTGGGAGGATGGCGATTCATTGCTTATCGCTCAGTACACCTGGTTGCTGCATGCAGGCTGTATCGCGAGCGAGAGAAGCAGCTCCATTTCTGAAAAGCGGCGCACAGACGCAGCTCTGGTCTCGCTTCTAATTGGCATCGGGCGGGTCAGCCACAGACGTTTGCCGCTGCCGAGTGCATATTTTATTTGCTTGGCGTTCGTCCTCCCGTGTCCATCGCGTCGCCACTTCCTTCCTGACCTCACGCACGATCTAGCGGTGTCTGCAGCAAAGGTTCGCGCTCGCGCTCGTTCTCCGTGTCGCTCGTCTCTATCTCCAGACACGGCGGGCCAGCCCACATCTCGGCGAGCTCGCCCTTGCGCTGCGCCAGTCCGAGCACGCCCGCGAGCATGAGCGGCACGATGTACATGAGCGCTGGCTGGCCGGCGACGACGTGGCGCAGCGCGATGGCCATGACGTTGGCGAGCAGCAGACCCGCGGCGTACGCGGCGGTGGCGGCGCAGAAGAACCCGCGCGCGAGGGGAGTGCCGCTGCAGCCGTCATATCGAGCGCAGAAGGCCGCTAACAGCCCCGGGAGAATGACGTCGCCGAGTCCGAGCAGCGCGCTACCGCGAGAGAGCGCGAGCGGCACGACGAGCACCATGGGCAGCGCTGCGTGTGCCTCCGAGTCGGCGCTGCGCGGCTGCTGGGCGAGACTCACGCGGTCGCGGCCCGACGCCACGTCGACCATGACGTTGGCGCCGAAGACGAGCGGGGAGAGGTAGACGAAGAAGACGTCGTAGGCGAGCGCGGCCGCCAGCAGCGCGGTCGCCGCGCGGAGGCTCGAGAGCCGCGCGAGGTCCACGCAGACGACGCAGAGCGCGACGCAGAGCAGGTCCTGCAGCGGCCACACCCACGCCTGCGCGCGCGCGACGAACCAGAGCGCGCCGACGGCGGGCGCCAGCACCGCCAGCAGCGCGTACAAGACGCGCGCGCCACCGCCGAGCGCCGGCTCGAGCTTGGCCGCGAGCGCGGACCAGAGCGGCCCAGTGCCCACCTGCGCCAGCGCGGCGCTCCCGCCGAGCGCGAACAGCACGGCGAGCGCCAGACGCGCGCGCGTGTAGAAGAGCAGCAGCAGCGCGCCAGACGCGCCGGCGAGGAAGAGCGGCGCGTGGCGCGCCGACAGTTCCAAGCGCGCAGCTGCAGGCGTCTGGCGCTCAGCTGTCGCGACGAGCGGTGGGCCGCTCGAGGCGCGCCGGCCGCGCCGCTCGTCGCGGCTCGCGTACAGCGCGGCCCCCGCGACGGCGGCCACGCCCAGTACCCACGTAGCGAGCATCGCCGGGTCCCATGCGCGCTCCTCGGCGCGGAGCGCGTGCGCCGCCGCGGGGCCGCCGGAGACCAGCAGCAGCGCCAGGCGCGGCGCGAAGCGCATAGGCGTCGTCATCCCGACTGGTCGGTCGGGCTCGGACTCTGGAGGATTCGTGACGCACGTAGGGTGTGCTGGCGACAGGTCACTGGAAGCGGCGGCCGTGATTCGTCGAAAATGGCATATTCAGGAGCGTGGATTGGCCAAAAGAGCCGAGGAGCTCCTTGACTTCGAGCGCTTCGCCGACGGAGACGCCGAGCATGGCGGCGGAGGCGCGGCCGCGCGAGGCGTGGCGCAACCTGGTGGCCTTCTGGGTGCTCGGCTTCGTCAACAACGTGGGCTACGTGGTGATGATCGCGGGCGCGCAGGAGATCGCGGCGGGCGGCGTGGGACTCGTCTACTTCTTCGACATCTTCCCGGCGCTCGCGGTCAAGCTCTCGGGTCCGTACTGGTTCCAGCTCGTGTCCTACGGCCGGCGCACGCTCGCGGGCGCGCTCTTCATGCTCCTGAGCTTCCTCGTGGTCGCGCGCGGCTCGCGCTCGCTCTCGCTGCAGCTGCTGGGCGTCGCCTTCTCGGGCTTGCAGTCCGGCATGATGGAGGCTTCCTTCCTCGCCATGGCCGCCTTCTTCGACCGGCCCGAGCAGTGCCTCACGTGCTGGGCCAGCGGCACGGGGCTCGCGGGCGTCGGCGGCTACGCCTGGGTCGCGTTCTTCCATCTCTACCTCGGCCTGAGCTTCTCGGCCACGCTCGAGCTCGCGGCCGCGCTCTTCCCCATGCTCTACCTCGCCACCTTCGCGCTCGTGCTCGATCGATCGCGCCTACCGCCCGCGCGCACCTGCCACTACTACGTGCCGATCCCTGAGCTGGCCGTGGAGGAGGCAGCGGGAGCCGCCATCGCCGCCGTGCGCGGCCAGAGCAAGCGCGGGAAGGTGGGCGGACTGGCCGGCGCGAGCCCGGCGGTCGCCGACGCCAGCACGGACGCCAGCACGGACGCCAGCACGGACGCCAGCACAGACACGGACGCGGGCACTCGCCCCCGGGACGCGTCGACGCTGTCGGCCCGCGACAAGCTGCGCTTCATCGCGACGCTCGGGCCGTACGTCGTGCCGCTGGCGGTCGTCTACTTCGCCGAGTACACGATGCAGACGGGCGTGTGGTCGGCCATCGGCTTCCCCGTCGAGAGCGCCGAGGCGCGCGCGCGCTTCTACTCGGCCGCGGGACTCGCGTACCAGGCGGGCGTGTTCGTGTCGCGGTCCTCTGGCGCGCTCTTCCAGGCCTCGCGCGGCGTGCTGTACCTCATGCCGGCGCTGCAGACGCTGCTGCTCGCGTGGTTCACGGCCGTGGCGGCGCTGCACGTCTGGTACAACTGGTCGCTGCTGGCGCTCTGCCTCGTGGCCGGGCTGCTCGGCGGCGGCGTCTACGTCAACGCGTACACGCTGCTGGCACGCGAGGTGGCGCCCGGCCGCGTGGAGCTGGCGCTCGCGGCCGCCTCGGTGGGCGACACGGTCGGCGTCATGCTCGCCGACTGCGCCGGGCTGCTGCTGCAGGGCTGCCTGTACTCGATCAACGGACTGCCTGGCGCGGCTGTGGACGTGCAGTGCTAGTGGGCGAGGCGGGGGCAGTGCGGCACCGCGGCCGGGCTATTGTATTATGTGGCTAGTCTACAGCGGCCGGCGCCGGCGCCGGTCGGCACCTACTTAGTACCGGACGTACTCGTCGATCATGTCGAGGTACTTGGCTCGCCGCTTGCAGTTGTCCCACATCTGCTTGGTCAGCGGCACCTTCTTGCCCGCGACGACCGTCGACAGCGCGCGGCGGCCGCCCAGCGGCTTGGGGATCTCCACGGGCGGCGTCGCCACGTGCCGCATGTGGCTCAGGCTGAAGCGCACGAGCTTGCCCGGGTGCGCCTCGAGGATGCGCTGCTTGAGCTCGCGCGCGGCGCTCGGCAGCTCCTCGGCGCGCGGCTGCTTGCTCGGCCGCGCCTCCGACCGGCGCACCTTGAGCTGGCGCGGGCTGCTGCGCACGCCCATGACGACGACGGACGCTGGCTCGGACGCACGCGGCGCGCGTGCTGGCTTGCGAGAGAGGCTGTGGATTGGGGAGTGCGTGCCGGGCACCCGCCGCCGTCGCCGACCCCCGCGCCGGGCAAAACGTGACGGGGCGGCCGAGCGGCCGGGCGGCGACCGCCAGTGGCGCCCCGAGAGCGAGCGCCCGCGGCTCTCGCGCGCTGGCGTGGCGCGCATGAGCGCGGCCATCGCGGCCGAATCTCATCGCCATCGGCCACGCGTAACCGCGCGTAACCGCGGGGATTAGACGACATGTCGGCGTTTGTATGCGGAGTGTCGCACACACGACCATCACTCCCGCATCCCCTCGCCTCTGCGGTCCTGCAGTCTAATCCGATGATTGGAGGGCGGGCGGGTGGCGGGGCGGCGGGCGGCGCCTGCGGTGCCGTGCGCTCGCGCGCGCCGGCCTTTGCGCGGTCATCCAATCGCGCGTTGAGATGTCGGCCGCTCGTCTAATCCCCGCGCTGGGACGCTCGCCGCTCGTTGGCCGACGGCGCCGGCCGCCGCGACCAATCGCCGGCCGCGCGAACGCGCGTGTGGACCCAGCCGCCCGGGCGGACGGCCATGTATGTACCCAGCTCCCTTCGCTCCGCTCCGCTCGCCTCCGCTTTGCCCCGCGCCTGCCAAAGCAGCGCGGCGTCGACGGCGGCCGCCAGCCAATGCACCAAGTGCAACTGCAACCACCACCAGCGCCGCCGCCGACCAGGATGCATCCGCCGCGCGTCTAGTGCCCAGCCTGCGACGCCAAGCCAATCACCCGCCCGCCCGCTCGCGCGTCTGTGCGCGCTGGGCTGCTCTGCGTTGGCGGCACGGACTGTCGTTCCGGTCCCTCGCTCTTTTCCGGTCCTTTGGCGTCGAGCGCCACCGCCGCGCAGACACGCGCGCATCAAATGATGCTTTGAATCCAGGCTTCGGCGCCGCGTTTCTCCGCCCTTGAAGTCTGAATCCCTCGTCTGCAGAGACTGAAGCACACACACACACATACACACACACACATATATATGCAAGCAGAGCAGGCAGACAGGAAGCGAACACTAGTCGCTGCATTCTATTACGACAGTCTGCCACCACTGGCGCGCACAGACTGCTGCCTCATTCGTAGGCTTAAATAACGCGGGAGACGCCCCGCTGGACGCTTGCGGCCGGTCGACGGACGGATCACCGGTACAACTGGACGTACTCGTCGACCATGTCGAGGTGGAACGTCTTCTTCTTGCGGTTCTCCCACATGCGGCGCGTGTACGGGATGTTCCTGCCCGCCACGACGGTCGACAGCACCCGCGGGCCGTTCAGGTTGTCCGGGATGCGCACGGGCGGGACGACGACGCGCCGCATGTGGCTCAGGCTGAAGCGCGAGAGCTTCTTGTTCGGACAGTTCTCGAGGATCTTGTCCTTGAGCTGCTGGGCCTCGGCGGGTAGTGCCACTGGCTCTTCGAGGCGGCGAGCGCGACTGCGACTAACGACTTTGGCCGGCGACGACTGCGGCTTCGGCAGGCGGCTGTCTGTTTGCCGATGCGGCACTGGCAGCGCGAGTAGCGGCGGCTGGGCTCCCATGCTCCGGACAGACGCACGGACGCACGGACGGACGAGCGGGATGCCTGGCGAGTGACTGGTCGGTGGCAAATGCGAGAATGCGGGACCGGCAGGATCCATCGACCAGCCAGCCAACCAGCCACCCAGCCAACCGATGGCCGAGCAAGCGAGCGAGCGAGCGAATCTCGCCGACGGAATCTGAATTTTCCGTGCGACTGGCACGCGGCGGCCACGCGACGGGTCTAGCAGAGACGAGCGCGCTGGCGACAGCGCCGCGTTGCCAGCGACGGGCCGCGCGCTCTCTTCGCACCAGTCATGCGACGAGGCAGGCGTCATTGATGGATGGGCGCCTCGTCGCATGACTGGCCGCGCAAGCGTCCAACAGTCTAATGTGTTTGAGAAAACCAACACAATACAGAGTTGGACGTTTACGCGACGAATCTCGCGGTATGTTGTGGATCTTTCGAGCAAGCTTCTCGATGTCTGGCATAGTCAGACGAGTGCGCCGCCTACGTCGATTTGAGCGGCACAGCTGGATTGTGTCGTGGGACGTTTACGTCGCCTATCTACATTGAAGTACCCTTTTCGCTCAGTAGTCAGACAAAGCCATGGACGGTGGCAACCAACTGGCTTCTTTCTGCTACAACGTCCAAGTCAAACTGATCCACCCATTCCCTGCAATACCCAATATCTGAAGTGGCAGGATGGAATTTGTATTCTTCTCCATTGAATGAGCTATGGCTTCAATGACTTCGCCACGTAATTGAATGCAGCACATTCAGTCGGACCGTCCTTCCTAGTATTTTGTCTCTTACGGTGATCCAGCGTGCTAGCTCTCCATCAGGTTGCCTTTCAAACGTTCACTTGAATGTAGTTGCAATTATCAATGGACTTCGGGTTGACAAAACACGTGGATGCTTTCCCTGCTCTGTTGGCATACAGTTCGATTGCTCTGTGGGACGTTTGCGCAGCCGATGGAATGTGAGAAGCTTCCTTCCTTTGCACAAGGGATTGGACTACGGCAACTGCTCTCCTCATCTTTGCTTCCTCATTCTTCCAACATGCAAGGCAAACTGACCAAACACTATTCGCAATATCCGAAATGGACACTCAACAAACACGACTCAAACAAAAGCCAATTACGGAGAAACGTATATTGGTAAAGCAGTAGTACCGTGCGAGTCAAATCTAGGGACGCACTCATATCCCACAAAGTTTGCCATCCATAAAGAGTGAAGCGTCTAAACCACGATGCACGTCATTCGGAAACAGGTATGAAACAGACTCGCACAATTAGTTTTGCAATTTGATAACCGTGCTCGTCCAATTGCGAAAGTATTATTTCGGAGCCGACCCAAAACTATAGACGCACGAACGGGTAGCCGCCATAGTAGCTCGCTGTGGCTCCTTTGAGCACCTGTGCCGTCATCAAGCGCTTCGGCATCAAGTTGAACAGCTTCTAGAGGTAGGTAGCGTCAAGCTTCGTCGACTCGTT
>JAADYC010000197.1:0-30735 GCA_023338135.1 Phytopythium kandeliae | reverse complement strand
GAGGATGTACGGACCTAGGAGTTTCTGCAGCTCCTCCACCTGGCTCTGGGACTGCAGCTTGCCGAACTTCTTGTTGAAATCGTTCAAGCTGTCGAACTTGACGGGCTCCAAGTAGTTGAGCAGCACCCACAGCTCCTGCGTGTTGTTCTGCAGCGGAGTACCCGTGAGCAACAGCTTGCGGTCGCAGTGCAGCACGCGCATCTGCTTGAGTACGCGCGAGCCGGCGCTCTTAAGTCGGTGCGCTTCGTCCACGACCACAAGGCGCCAGTGGATGTTCTCGAGCTCTTCAAAGTCCGACAAGACAGTCTCGAACGTCGTCAGCAAGATGTGGAACTTGAACACGGACGAATTACCGAGTCCTTGGTAGTACCATTCCTGATCGCGGATCACCGCACGCATGTCCTTGGCCGTGAACTTGGTTGTGCGGTCGCCGATGTCGTGATAGACGCACACGTTCAGATCCGTCCAACTCTCGATCTCGCGGCGCCAGTGCTGAATCGTCGACAGCGGCACGACGATCAGATACGGCCCGCGAATCGACTCCTCCGTCTTCAGATGTTCGATCAGTGAGACGACCTGCACGGTCTTGCCGAGTCCCATTTCGTCTGCCAGAATGCACGAGCGCTGCGCCTTGAAGGACGAGATCATCCAGTTCAGGCCGTCGACTTGATACGCTCGTAGCGTCCGGCCGCCCTTGAAGGTCGGCGATTGCTCGTACGGAACGAACTCGTCCGCGTCCTTCTCGCTCTCGCCCTCGGCGCCACCCTTCTTCTTGTCTTTGTCTTTGCGGGCTCCTTGAGGCAGAAAACTCGCGAAATGCTCGTGCGGATCAATGCTGTTGTCTACAATCCCAGCGTACAAGTGCTGCATCGGCCCGCTTGGGACGATATAGCTCGAGTGGTCCAAGACAGGACTCGCCTTCGTCTCCGAGGTGCCATGGAGTTGCCGACCGACTTGGAGCACCGGGCGGTACTCTTCGTAACTGAACGGCACGAACTCGGACGGCGGAAGTGCATGGTCAGCCACCTTCTCGCGCTGGACCAACGAGACCTGCTGGGCCTCGCAGTACGCTGGGAACGTGAACGCTGGGCGGCGCGTGTGGAAGTGGAAACGGATGTGCACCGACGCCTGGCTGATCACTTGGACGACGCGCTTGAACGGCATGTGCGCCACGGGAACGCTGTTCACTGCAACCAGCACGTCGCCAATGCTAATGACCTGCGACGCCTGCGCCGGACCAATCATGCCGTTGGCGAGCAGCTGGAAGCCGAGGACACACGTACTCTCATCCGTCGACACGCCTAGGCGCATGCCCAGGCCGAACGGCGACCGCGTCAGGGTAACGCAGTACTCCGTGAAGGTCGGGAGCGTTCGAAACGTCGTCGGGGTGAACTTGGAGTTGAAGTCCGTGGCCGTGTCGACCTTCTGCAGCGCTGTGTCGTAGCCGAGGACGACGTGCTCGATCATCGAGCTGAGCACCTCAGTCACTTCCACCTCGGGTTCTCGCTCGGACGCGCTGTCATCGCCATCGCCGTCGCCCTCCGGGTTGATGTCGACGCTGCCAGGATACATGGGGGCTGGCTGAAGGAAAGGCGCTTCCTCGTCGTCGTCGTACTCTTCCTCCTCCGACGACTCGGCGTTTTCCCCCTCCGAGTAGTCTTCGTCCTCATCCTCCTTCCCCTTCGCGTTCGCTGCCAGGAGATCACTCGAGCAGACGTAGGCGTTCGCGAACACGCCACACTGCTTGAGCACGTCTCTCCCCGGCGCGTGGTTATTCAGCAGACAGTGGAACGCGAACAGCTGCGCCTTCACCTGCTCCATCATGCGCAGCTTGCGATAGTCCTTGCTTCCGTATGGCTTGTTCATGCCTTGCAAGTCGCGACTGCACTCTCCGTCGTGCTGGCTGCCGAGCGTACAGAACTGGTCCTTCTCGCACCGCCGCCGGGTGCCAATCGCCAGATACTGGTTCCGCTTGGCGCAGCACGGGAGCTGGCACGTGGTCTCGAGGATCTCCTTCTGGCTCGGCATGCGGCTGAACTTGAAGTAGCGCTGGATCTGCTCGTCGTCGCCAATGTCCTCCGGCTTTTCCCACGTAGAGAATCTAATCGACATGCCAAGCCACTTGACGAGGAAGAAAGTCGCGCGACTCGAGCTGGAGCTCGTCGAGAGCTCTCGGTCGCCCGATTTTGTCGCGCCGTCTCCATCGCTCGAGTCGCCCGACTTGGACTGGACGCGAATGTTAAACTTCCGGTCACCGCCGACTGGAGCGATGAGAATGTTGGGCATCAGCGACTTTGGCTTCGCCGCCTTGACTGCCGACTCGACAGTCTCCGCTTTCAGTTCGCTTTCTTTCGTCTTGGCAAGTGCTTCGAACTTGTTGCGGACGTCGCAGTAAACGCAAAACCACTCCCCGTCCGGCAGCTCCTCCATCTCCGGTGTCGAGCACTCCATGTGGATCTCGCCGTCGCAGCGATCGCACAGCAGCAGCCGCTCGCTGTTCTCGTTGCTGCCGCATATGTTGCAGCCGACCTGCCACGGAGCCCACTGATCGTACTTGTCCTCGCCTTCCTCGCGGAATTCGGTCGCGAGCTCCTTGTCGGCGTCGCTGTTGCCTGTGGGCGACAGCTTCAGCCACGCCGTTGGACACAGGATCCACTCGTACAGCCACTTCTCGAACGTCTTGAGTAGCTCGTCCGCGATTTTCCAGATGTCCGAGTCCTCTGCGTTGAACTCTTTGCAGTTTGTAAACACAAGTCGCACGTCCGCAGCGAATAGCGATAGACCGGACGGCCCGATGTAGTACTCCCGACCAAGGCGCATGGAAATGGCACCAAGGTCCATGGGGTTGGTGATCACGTTCAGATAGTCCGGCACTTCGTCCGGGTCCACGGCGCTCTGGAAGATCTCGCCGCCGTTCTCGTTTGCTAGCTTCTTGACAATACCAGCCATGCGCTCCGGCAGCATCTCAGCATTGTCGAGGAGGAAGTAGTCAGTCACGTGAGGGAAGCGCGGCGGGAACTTAAGCTCACGCCGTTGTTTGGCGATCTGGTCGTCCAGCTGGTCCGTCGGGTCGACCTTGTGGTTCAGGATCTTCTCCACGGTCACTTTGTTCGACTCCAAGTCGTCCACATCGTCCAGGTGCTGGTAGCCTTCGCGGCGCGCCTTCCGGTCGTACAGCCACACGCGGTGGTGCTTCTGATACCCTTCGGGCACGAATAGCTGCAGCTCGGCGAACGTGAGCCAGTAGAGATGCAGATAGGAGCGGCCAACGAACTTGCACAGGTACTCGGTCATGCCGCTGCGCTTGTTAAGGCGACGCCCCAGGATCTGTTCCAGCAACGGGTAGCCCACATCCTGCACCAAGGTCCCGGTTAGAACAGCGCTCAATCGACCGCCTGCCTTCGTATTCACGGCGCCTACAACGCACCACGCGCAGCTGGTAGTCGAGCTGACGCGCACGCTTCTTCTTCTCGTTCGCAATGATCTCCTCCGTCTCGGAGAAGCCGTCATCGTCCTCGACGTACTTGACCTTCTTGCGCTTCCGCCGTCCGCTGTTCTCTGCCGCGGGCTGCGCCGCCTGCGCGAAACGCACACACTCAGCTTTCTACCTCGCAATTCGCCCGCAAACGCGAGATCGCACCTGCGGCAGCGGCTGCGGCGACGCCAAGCCGGTTGCGTCTGCAGCAGCAGAAGGAGCTGGGGTGAGGGGAGTCTTGGCGGTCGCGCCACGCGGCAGTGCGACCTCCGGCTTCGCTGCCAGCTTCTTTGCTGCCTTGGGCGCGGCGCCAGCGACTGTGGGCAGCACGTGGACTCGGCGTTAGCACCTTGGTGCGTGGTTTGAGACCGCGCTCGCTCTCCTTGCGCGCTTAACCGTCACTCCCGGCGCAAGTAGGAGGAATACACGGGAAGTGGGGCGACAGCGACGCCAGCGGGAAGCGCAGCGCTCACCTTGGAGCGCCTCCATGGCCTGCGAATCCCCTCTGGCGGCCGGCGAGCGGCGTTGAGCCCCGTAGGCGTCGAGAGGCGAGGCCGCGCGAGGGCTATACCTGTTGGTCGCCAACAGCGGCTTTTCCCTCCAAAAGCCCTTTTCGTGAGTGCTGGCGGCGAAGGACGAGGCCGGCACTGCACTTGCTTATTGTATGCATCGATTCATTGAATTGATGCGATTTAGATGAAGTGGTCCACACGAGGCAGTGGTGCGCGCAACTCCTCGCGACGGCATGGCTACATCTGCCCGACTTGCCATCCTGTCGCGTCGGCACGCGCCACAGCGGACTGCTCCGGACAGCTCCGGTGCGATCTGAGCGGTCTCCACAGCCATACTAGCGCTGTCTCGAGGAGCCCAGCTCGTCTCAGTCTCTGCAGTTTGCAAGAGATGCCTCGCCCCTCGCCCCTCCGCAGCGCAACCAGCTCACCGCCGTTGGCGGAACGACCCAGGCCATTTGACTCGCGACGACGTCACTCCGTTGACGTGTGTCTCTTGGGTATAAAATCTCGCAGACTTTTTGGCTCGGTCCGCCAGGATTAGCGAAGCGATCACAGTGGAGGCCTGCGCCTCGGCGAGCGGCCCGCCCTCGGAGCTCCACGAGCGACCCTTTCTCGCCAGTACCGCGCAACGCCGACACGCCACGCTGCGGGCGGTTATACTGGCGAATTCCCCGCGCGATAGAAAACTCAAGAGGAAATGGCATGGCGTCCACTGTACTCGAGTTCTCCAGCCTAGCAAAGCGCGAGAGCCTCTTATGTTCGACGTCGTAGCAAACCAGCAGGCCGAGGCTCTCAACGTAGAGGAAGTTGTATTGGAGCCGACTCGAGTGAGCAAGCCAGACGCGGCACATGCTGATTGAGTGAGCGGCTACAGGAGCTCAGCGACGCCGAGAATAGCGCGAGCCCCCTCGCTCCCAGCGCTTTCAGCAGAACGGGCTGGCCGTTTCCTCGCCGCCTTGCTGCTGCGTCTCCAGCCGCAAAGCGACAGCTCTGCCTGCCTCCAGCACACTCGAGCCTCAGTGACAGCATGACAGGCACGCTCGCTTCCGTCGAGCGCGACCACGACGCCGCGAAGGAGGACGCCGCGAGGGATGCAGTGCCGGTGGACAACAACGACCAAGGCGCAGACATGGACGCTACAGAGTCGTCGCTGCCCCAGCACGCGTGGCAGTGGCTGGTCTGGGCTGGCGCCAAGACCTACGACGGTCTGGATTTTGCTGGAGAAGTCCTCGCTGACTTCCTAGGGCTCACGCGGTCCAAGTACCAGTGGATCCTCGACATGCAGGAACGCGAGCAAGAGGAGAAGCGCTTGCGCAGACTCGAAGCGCGCCAGCGACGGCAACTGCGGCTGGAGCAACTGCTGGAGCAGGAACAGCGCCGGCTGGAGGAGCTCGAAACAGGCAGCGGCGCCTCTATGAGCGATGACAACCAGGCGGAGACTAGTGCCTAGCTGATGGTCGTCTCGCGATAGGGAGAGAATGGGAGCGAAGTGTATCGACATTACCGCGCTTGTCGCGATACTCGTGGGATCCTAGCGCGAATGGCGTCCGTGGTGGCCACTGCCACCCGAGCCAATCGCCACTGCTCAAGCGAACGGGAACGATTCGAGTGCGTCGAGTGTGACCAACTCCTCTTTGCGCTCGCCGAGGTTCTTGACCTTGACGCTGCGGTGCTCGACCTCTGCACCGCCCAGAATGACAGCGTACGCGCTCCCGAATCGCTCGGCCGCCTGTCGAGCGTGATCGTTCACCAGACGCGAGCGGTGTTAGCCCTGAGCGAGACAGTTCGTGCCGAGCCACCTCCAGCTGTCCTCGCACCTTCATCTGTTTCTTCAGGCTACCGCGGCCGTGGCAAAAGTGCACGACCAGTCCTCGTTGACGGAGACTCTGGCATCACAGCCGGGTCAGAATTTCGAGGCGGACAAGTCCATTCAAAGTGACTGCGACAGATATACCTGGCCGACGCGCATTGCTTCATGGAGAACGCGTTCCTGGTCGTCTCCAACCAGGACTGGAACGACCTAACAACCATCGCATATGCACCATCAGAGCGAGAATGGACCGTAGCAGGGAATTCAGGTCGATAACGCACGGAGATCGAGACGGAGGCGGTTGATCCCGACTCGCGGAGCAGGTTGAGACGATCAACACCTGCCGCCCAGCCGATGCACGCCGTCGGCGCACCGCCCAGTGCCTCCGCCAAGTTGTCGTAGCACCCGCCAGCGAGCACAGCGATGCCTCCGGAGCTCGTGTTGTCGTCGGGCGAAGGGTTTTCCACAAACTCAAATACGGTGTGGCTGTAGTAGTCCTGGTTGCCATGCATCAAGATCGGGAGTCCGTCAGTGGCCTTGATAGCACGGCTACATTGGACCAAGAGGAGATCGACGTACTAGCCCACGGACGAGGCGAGAGTTCTGGCGGTAGTCTATCCCCAGAGCCTGCAAGCCGCTCAAAACCTGCTCAAACCTCTGCGACACAGCGAAGAGCACGGAAAACGAGGTGAATGTACCGCTGGCAGACGGCAGGCGGTGGGTGACATCTGTAAAGCGTCGCCTACCTTGGCGGACTCGTCCGAGAGGAAGGACTCGAGCCGTGGTGCGTCGGCGATGATCTCTTGGTCACTCTCGCTCTTGGAGTCCAAAATGCGGAGCACACTCCCGCGTTCCAGCCTACCGCAAAGCAAAGGAGTCAAAACGCCACCTCGGCGCGTACTCCGCGCCACAGCTGTCGTAACGAAGCGCGTCGAACCGATTTCTACTGTCTGACGACAGATCGTCCACGTATTTCGAGAAGAAGTCTTCAAGCGCGGCGCGGTACTTGCCACGACTTACCACGAAGCAGCACAGATGCATTAGCCGTCACGAGCGTTGTTCATCCAGAGTCGTCGAGCGCAAGGAGGCAAGATCTACCTCTCGGCATCCCCCAGTGTGTTCAGCTCCAGCGACACCTTGTCCCGGATGCCCAGCGCTTTCAGAGCGTCCGCGGCCATCGCGATAACCTGGCGGTTGCTCGTTTGTCAGTGGCTTGCAAACACTGGATCCGGCTGGCGTCGCAAACAGAGACTAGCGCCTTGGCACACACTTGCTACCCACCTCGGTGTCCACTGACGGACCGGAGGAGCCAACGAACTCGACACCTGGCGCGCCAAAGACGCACCGCGTTAGCTTCACTAGCAAGAGAGGGACTAGGGGTACAGGCGCGCACGGTGCTTACCAAATTGCTGGAATTCGCGATAGCGTCCGCGTTGCGGCCGCTCGTAGCTGTTGCAGAGCAGCCAAGAGGCGAGACGGCGTCAATCGGAGGCGGCATTCGCACTGCGCAGCGCGGTTCTATCAACAGGACCACGCACCGGAACATACTGCCGTGGTATGCAAGCTTCTGTGGCAGCGAGAAGAGGAGGTTGTTGCTCACGAGTGCTCGGATGATGCCTAGTGTCCGAGGCGACATGTTCATTCGATGAAGGGGTTCCCCAAGTAAAAGACCGCAGCGCGACGCACCAGCGGTGCCCTCGGGTCTCAACGTCACGCTCTTGCCCGAGTTATCCTCGAACGTGTACATTTCCTTGAGAGTGCGCCGCGACTGTCAGCGCCTCCTCGGACACTTGTGC
The DNA here is from genome assembly GCA_023338135.1 of Phytopythium kandeliae. NCBI lineage: Eukaryota > Oomycota > Peronosporomycetes > Pythiales > Pythiaceae > Phytopythium > Phytopythium kandeliae. The sequence goes on along the minus strand of JAADYC010000197.1, from coordinate 23,142 downwards.
AGCGAGCACGCCGCCGGGGTGGGAGAGCAGCAAGTCTGAGAGCGCCTCGAACCTTCATGACGATATCCGAGCCGTCACCTAGCGACCGAGAGAACAAGTCCGTGTACTCGAGCAGCGGCGTTTGGATCTGATTGCCCAGCGACCGCGTCAGTCCTCCGCTGGCTCATCGCGACTGGAGATCGAGGACGGACGGCGTACATGGTGGAAGCCGTAGCGCTCGACAGTCTGCTGCAGCAGGCGCACCACGCGCTGGTGCTGCTCCGCGTCCTCCGGCAGCAGGTCGCGCGTGCCGCGCACACGACTGACTGCCTGCGCCTTGGCCTGCGTGGCCAGGCGCCGCACTGCCGTGGCGAGCGCGCGCGGCCCATTCCTCCTCGCGTCGATGCGGATCATTTCACCCTGCAAATGCCGCGTAAAGTGCTCCGAATAGAGCGCGACCATGACCTTCCGTTTAAGTGCGATATGGAGAAGCACGCTTATTGGTTGTTTTGGAGACATAAACCCCGCCATTCTGATTGGTGGATTATTATGATTGGTTGAAAATTGCAGTTTGCTCTCTCTCTCTTGCGCTGACAGAAGAGCAACAGCATGAGCGATCAATCGATGGAGCAGCGGCAGGTGGCGCGCGGCGACGCAGCGACGGACGCGCCGCCCGCGACGCCGCCACCGGCGCGTGCGGCGCCCGAGACGGCGCTGAAGGTGGTGGAGACCAAGGTCGAGTATCCGTCACCGCTGATACGCCACACGCGGCGCTGCAACGGCCGGCAGTTGTGCAACTGCGCGCTGCGCCTCGAGAGCGCGCTGTTCCATAAGAACCTGCTCGAGCGGGCGGTCAAGAAGCGGCGCGCGGATGCGGAGGAGGCGGAGACGGAGGCGATGGGAGAGAAGCAGCAGGCGCAGCTCCAGCCGCAGCGGGGCGAGGACGAGGAGAAGCCGCCTGCAAAAGAGGCGGAGCCATCGCGGCGCATGGGTCTGCGGTCGCGGACCCCAAGCGCCAAGCTGGTAGCGAGCAGACAGGATCCCTCAGGACCCGCGAAGCGGACACAGAAGAAACAGAAGACGACGAAGGCGGCGAAGGCGGCGGCGGCGAAGGCCAGATCGGCCGCCAGAGCGAAGCACTACGTGACGGTGACCCGTCTGGGCGAGTTCGACTTTGACATCAAGCTGCTGATCGCGTCGTTCCTGCCACCAGCGGCGTTGGCCATGCTCGGCATGGTGGGTCGGCGCGTGGACTATGGCATGAGCGTCTGGGGCTGACGCGACCGCGATTGGTGTGCAGACGAACCGCACGTGGGGGGGAGAGGTGGAGCGCATGGCGCAGCACACGGCGGCGGCGTTCCTGAAGGTGGCCGCGCGCCAGGACCGGTTGCTGAAGGGCGAGAAGGCGCGCGCCGACACGTGGTCTCGGTACATGCACAAGCATATGAACAGCGTACGGCGTGGCGCGCGGTGGGTGGTCGCCAGCGCCGGTGGTCGCTCACTCGTACCCCGTGGCTGGTGCCTCGCGCGCAGGTCTTCAAGGTGTTTGTGTTCTACACGGGCTACAAGACGGGCCAGATGCGGCAGGACTTCGCGCACTGGGCGTTCGGCGTCGTCGAGTTCGACCCGAACGAGCCGCACCACGCGATCCTACCCAACACGTGGAAGTTCCACGAGCACGAGCCGTGGGTCCCGCGGCGCGCCAATGGCAAGATGGGCGAGTGGCACCTGCGCAACAAGTACAAGCCCAGCCGCGCTCCCAAGCGCTTCGTCGAGCAGGTCAAGGAGTGGACCATCACGCTGCGGCCCGGCTCCTTCGTCGCCATCTCGGTGCGTCCGACGTCGCTGGCGGGCTCCGACTGCGGCGTGGCTGACGTCGTGGTGACTGTGCTGGCGGCAGTACCAAAACGTCGGGTCGGAGGAGCCGGCGTGGTGGGAGGCGCAGGTTTGGTACGCGTGGCGGCAAGACGGGAACCTCGGTGCGTGGCTGACCGGGCCGGCGGACGGGCGGTCTGGACTCGCCAAGGACTCGGACTGACGGCTGAGCTGCTCCGTTGGACGGTGCAGACCCGGTTATCGCGTACGACTCGGAGACGGATACGCGGTACGAGGTCGCGCCAGACAACCTGGTCGAGCATTTCCAGGTGCGCCGCGCTGCTCGAGTGAGAGCGTCAGCTGGTCGCGCCGGCATAACTGACGGACTGATTGATTGACTGACGGCCGCGCGCTGTGACTGGCGGGGACCATCGGCAGCGCCACCCGCTGCACGTGGTGGACGTGACCACGACGCCGTCGCGAGTCTGCGGCGCGTGCGCGGCGCGCGGGCGGGGTTTCAAGTTCTGCCACATCGACAAGGGCCACCCGATGCTGTGATCCGCGGGCTCGCGTCGACCACTCCGTCCTCCTGTCCGCCGCCTGCTTGTCGATATGGCCCGCCGCCGCCGCGCGGGCTGCATTGTGTACACTTCCCGACTCAAGCCAGCGCTTCTCGGCGCGAGGCATGCATCACCACATTCCTTTACTTAGTCACACTACGTTGATCATAAGAGTACTCGCGAGCTCGACGGCTGGCAGACCCAGGCAGACAGGCGCCGGGCGTGCCAGGCGCGCTAGACCGCGATCGCCGCCTGGCGCCGCGCGCTCGAGAGCTTCGACAGCCCGGCCGCGAACAGGCTCTTCTTCTCCTTGGCGTTGCCGCGGCGGAACCGCAGCACGAGCGGTCTCCGCGCCTCGTTCAGCTCCCACAACGTGTGCTTGAGCCCGGCGTGCTCAATGTTGGCGTTGCCGATAGCCACGAGGCAGTCGCCAGGGTTGACGGCAGCTGACTGGCCTTGGCTGCGGCGCACGATCAGCTGCGTCGAGCGCATCAGTTTCTTCTTCTTGCCCGATGACGCCTCCGTGCGTGGCTCGAGGTGGAGCCCGATCGGCCCATCGCGTTTGATGACGATCTGGTACTCGTTGGCTTTGGCGCTCTTCAGCGTCGACACGCTCACGACGCTCATGGCGACCGTCTTGTACACGCCTGTGATGCTATTGATGGCCGGGTGGTCCGCGATCTCCGTCGTCGTGATCGTGTCGTCCGACGAAAACTCGCCGCCGTCATCCTCTTCCTCTTCGTCCGTGCCATCGCGAGAGGCTTCAGCGGCGTCGGCACCTCGTCTGCAATCGAGCACGCCAAGTCAATATACCAGTCCGCAAACACTCGATAGGCGATCTGTGTGCCGAGCAGCAACGTACGCGGTGGATGTCAAGCGGCGGGCACCAGGGTCCGCCTTCTCTGACTTCGGTGCCTCACGCGAAGAATTGGTCAAGTGCTTCGTCTTCCTGCTACAGCAGCTCACACAACCAGTGAGTCACCACCGCCCACATCCACAGAGAAACCGCGCGAAACATCAAGGAAAACGCGTACTTGGAGGGACGCGTCGACTGCAGTTGCTTGAGCACCAGACTGTTGACACTGCCCACAGACACGGTCGTGCCCGTGTCGAGGTTCTTGACACACAGACTGTTCTCGGCCACCTCGGGCGGGATCTGCACCGGTGTTGGCTCGTACTTTTCGTAGAAGACGCGGTAGAGCGACGGCCGATCGAGCGACTCGGCGTCGAGTGTGATGGATCCGATCTCGCCCGGCGGAATGCTGAACGTCTTCGACACCTGGAGCCAGAGAGACACGTCCGAGTTGATGTCGACCACGCGGATGCGGTCGAGCGAGCTGTGGCCCGCCGGTGCCTGGAACGTCACTCTCAGCGGCTTGCCCAGGTCGCAGTGCTGCGCCAGCAACCCCAAGGCGAGTCAGCATCAAGGCAGCCATTATTGCGTCGCCAAGGAGGAGAGACGCAGCCTTACCGACTTGCACTTGACGGCGTAGCCCGACTTCTCGGCGTTCTTGCGGAAGAACTCCCAGCACGCGCGCACATTCTGCTCGTGCTGCAGCTGCTCCGTGTGCTGCAGCAGGCTCTTGGCGCGCGACACCTTGGGGATGACAAAGTCCTCCGGGCCGTAGCCGTACGGGTTGAACTCGACGCGCGCGCCGCGTCTGATCAGCTCGGTCGCCACATCCTCAGCGCCGCTCGCGCACGCGTGGTGCAGGCAGCTCCAGCCGAGCTGGTCCGTGTGGTTGATGTCGCACCCGGCATCGGCCAGGATGATGGCGATCTCGAGCCGCGCGTCCGTGTCGCAGCGCGTCGCCAGCATGAGCAGGTTGCGCTGGCGCGAGTCCACGTAGTGCACCTGCACGCCGCGCTCGATGGCCACCTTGACGCCCTCGACCGAGCCGACACGCACCGCGTGCAGCAGCGTCTGCAGCAGCGCCGCCTTGACCAGGCGCGTGATCTTCGTGTTCGAGTGCATGACGCGTCCGCGCCAGCTCCTGGGCGTCAGCGGCACGAACGGCCGCGCGCTCCTCGGCAGCTCCTGCGCGCTCTCGGCGACCGCCCCGGCGCGCGTCTCCTCGGGGGCCGCCTCGCTCTGCGGCTGCGCGTCCGCCTTGCCTGCTGCAAGCGCGGGGTTTCCGGTAGTGGGCGACGCCGACTGCTTGTCCGCGCCAGGCGCGCGCGTCGCCAGCGGCGCCGTAGCCATCGCCAGAGAGCCCGGATAGGCGGCGGCAGGACGAGGCGGCCGCGAGTCTCTCCTTTCCGCGCAATGCGCAAGTGGCGGGCAGGGTGGGGAAGCGCGGAAACCCGCTCTCCGACTGACCCACTTGACGTTTGTATGGCTCGCCGGCTCGTCGCTCGCGAAAATTCAGCGGATCAGGCGCAACAACGCCACGCCAGCGAACATTTGGGTACATTGTACCAGACGAAGCCAGCTGGCGCGACGGAAGGGAAAATAGTGGTATTTGGTCGATCGATGGTGTGGCCAAGTCAAAGGGATGCGCCGCACCGTGCCTCTTGGCGAGAAAGGCATCCGTCCGCGAATGGAGCTCCGCGGCGATCCGCCGCCTGGCGATCGCGGCGTTGGACTCGATGCCAGGCGAGCGCCGCAGACTTTGCGCGCGCACGAGGACGGCCTCGGCGGGCGGGCGAGCGCGAGCGCTGCTGCTCCTTGCTGCCGACGGTTTTTCCGCCATCCAGGTGGCGTCACGACGGGCGAAGCGGCGCGGCCGTCCAGCAGCGTATGCGCGCAGTACTCGCGAGCGATTCGCTCCTGGCGCTATGGTACGACCGTCGTTACCGCCGCCGCAGTCGCTCCGAGCGCGTTTCTGTCGACCCGGAGGCGCGCGCCGCTGCGCTGGCTGCGTGCCGTCGGCTGACCTGATAACGCGGCGTGAGCAGCAGTCTACCTGTCTATCAATAGCCTCGAGTGAGGCGATCCAGTCGGGCTGCTGACTCCGGATCGGCGCTCCCACTTCGAAGCGGATCCTCCGTGGTGGCGGTATCTTCCTCGCGTCTCATCTGGGCGTATTATTAGGCGGCGCACTGCTCCCAGCGCTGTCAAGCGCATCTTTATCGCGGCAATGCTGCGCGCTCTTCCTGCCTGCTGCCTGCTGCCTGCTGCCTGCTGCCTGCTGCTGCCTGTCGACGTCACTTCGCCTCTGACCAGCAAGGCGCTCGCGGCCTTTCCGCCTGTCGAACACCCCACTGTGCCGGATGCAGTGCGGCGACGAGGACGACAGCTTCTCGCTGATCACGTGCGGGCCGGGAAGCTTGACGCCCAACCTGCTGGTAGGCGTCGTGGGCGTCAAGGCGGTGAAGGGCGGCGCTACCGCGTACGTGCTGCGCTGCTCGGTGGTCAAGACGAGCCTCGAGTGGCTCGTCGAGCGCCGCTACTCGGACTTTGTCGAGGTGCGCGACGAGCTGCAGCGCTTCTTCGCGGCCCCGCGCGTGTTCCAGTGCTTCGGCTGCCGCTGGTTCGCGCAGGCGCTGCGCCACTACCGCTTCCCGCGCCGCCGGCTCTTCTCGTCGGGCTCCTCGCGCGCCGTGCGCAAACGCAGGGTCGAGCTGCACCAGTTCGCGTGCCTGCTGGCCGCGCACTCCTTCTCGTCCGTGCCCAAGTGCACCAAGTGCACCCAGAGCGTCTTCCGGACCGTGTGCGACTTCTTCTCGCTCGGTGCGACCGCCACGCGCGCGACCAGCGCCGCCGCGATCGCGAACGCGCTGCAGCCGCACAAATTCGCTCCGATCTCGGACCCAAGCAAGAGCAAGCTCGAGTTCCGCCGCCGCCAGGGTATCTGGAAGGTCGTGCAGGCTGAGAAACCCGTCTTCTCGAAGCTCAGCGACTACGAGAGGCACCAGCGCGAGCTTGCCGAGCTGTGCGACGAGATCGCACTCTCACGACTCATTGCCCCGCGAGAAGCGAAAGGTCGAGTGTCTCTACTCCGCCTCCGATACTCGAGCCTCGATGTAACCGCGGACGACGACGAAGAAGAGCGCGAGGCTGATGGAGCAGCTCGATCCTCCGCCTCGAGCGAGAACGGCGCCAGAGCTCTCGAGCGGCCAGTAGTGGCGCCGCCGGCGCCTCGGCAGCTCCAGCGACCTCTTGGTCCTTCCCAGCGCCTCGCGTCCGGCATCTCTAGCGCGAGTCAAATCCTCTAGCCGCCAGACTACGCGTACTCATCGAGACGAGCTCCGCGAATAGAACCCGTTGACGCAAGATCCAACCTGTAGCCATGTTACCGCGTCAAGCTCAGTAATACCGGTAATCTACCGCCTCGCACGGCGCCAGCCATAGGTTCGAGGTTGCACAGCGCGCGCTGCCTCCAAGCCAACGCGGCGCGACCGCCATGCCCGCGCTCAAGCACGAGTTCCTCGGCGCCGTGACGCTGCTGCGCTTCTCCGCGAGCGGCCAGCTGCTGTACGCGGGCGTAGGCGCGGAGCTCTACCTGTATGACGCGGCGTCCGGCGCGCTGGTGGGCCGGCGCGCGGTGCTGCCGCGGGGCGTCCTGCACGGCTGCGACTGCGCGGACCACCTGACGCAGGTCGCCGCCGTGCGGCGCATCGGCGCCTTCTTCGGTCAGAAGCGCGTGGCGTGCTTCGCCAGGCTCCCGCAGCGCGCGCGCGACTTTGTCGTTGCGGACGGCGACGGCTGTCTGACGCGCGTCGGCCGGCCGCGCGTGTTCCGCGACTGGGTGTTTGACGCGCGCGTGCTGACGGACGGCGCGGAGCCGCGCGTCGCCGTCGGGCTCGCGCACAACTTGGTGCAGATCTGGAGTCCGGGGAGCGACCGCATCGAGCGCAGCGTCCAGTGCGGTGAGCGCTGCATCCTGTACGCGCTCACGTTCTACGGGCGTACGCTGGACGAGCTCGTTGTGGCCGCAGGCACGGTCTTCCAGCACATCTTGCTGTGGAACCCGGCGGAGAGCGACGCGGCGGCGATCGTACACCCCGCGCAGCGCTTACACGCGCATGACGGTGTCATCTTCAAGCTCGCGTGGTCCGAGGACGCGCGGCAGCTCGCGTCCGTGTCGGACGACCGGACGGTCCAGCTCTGGTCGAATGCTGCGCAATCGGGAGAGCATGGAGGCCGAGTCGACCGCCTCGACCGCGACGCACTACTGCGCACGCCCTTCTCCCCCGTGTTCCGCGCCTGGGGTCACGCCGCGCGGGTGTGGGACGTGCAGTTCTGCGCGCCAAGCCGCTTGGTGAGCGCGAGCGAGGACGGCGTGTGCAAGATCTGGAGCGAACGCGGCGACTGCCTCGCGACGCTGGCGGGTCATATGGGCAGACACGTGTGGCGCGTCAGTGTCCGCCAGCCGTTGGTGGACGGCGGGGCCGCGGTCGTCGCCACGGGTGGCGGCGACGGCGCCGTCAAGCTCTGGGACGTGGACCAGCAGATCTGGGCGAGCACAGCGGCCACGCCTGGACACGAGGCGCACTCCTCCGCGTATGGATACTCCCGCACCATCTCGGTTGCGCCTCCTGCCGTGGGAAGCACAGAAGGAGACAAGAAGGCGGCTGCGGCCACCAACGGCGTGCGCAGCATCCTCGTGAGCTCGCTGGACGGCGGTGAGACGGCATTCGTTGCGATGGAGAGCGGCGAGATTCTCCGCGTGACGTTGGCAACCGGGGACGCGTCGCATTTGTTTGCTGCCTCGTCGGATGGGAAGACGAGTGGCTTGTCTGCGTTCGCGCTGGGCATGGACGACCGGCTCCTGCTGCTCGGTGACATGTGTGGTCGCGTCTCAGCGGTGTCCACCCGTACGGGAGAGCTTGTGTACTCGTGGACGGCTCACAACCGCGCGCGCATCATGAAGATCTGGTGGGTCCAGCACGACAAGTCGCCCGCGTTGTTCACCAGCAGTGCGGACGGCAGCTTGATCGAGTGGGTTCCCGATCTTGACGACGCTTCTCAGCCAAGCGTTCTGCTCGGAGTGAGCATCGTGGCGACTTTCCGCTGTCCTGGCAAGTGCGCGGCATCGGCTCTCGTCGTGCTGGACCGCGCGCCGTCAATGCGCAATGTCATTTGCGGAGACGGTCGCGGCAGCGTGTTCGTCTTCCATCGGTCTCTCGACGAACGCGGGGATGATACAGGTACCGAGAGCGCAGTCCATCCAGCCACAGTTCTTCGAGCCGTCCATGGACGTGAGCAGGTGTCCACACTGCTGCTCGACGGCGTTGGAAGCGACGGAGATGCGTCCCGGTTGCTCTCTGGTGGCTTCGACGGCAGCATTTGTACGCTGCTGGTCGAGCCGAAGGAGACAGCCAACGACACCGGTGCGGTCACGCTGCGGCTGGCAAATCGCGAGTCGATCAAAGGGTTATCGACGGTCAAGCTGCTAGCGTGGCACGGTGGAGCCTCCAGAGACGCCGTCGCGAGCCGCGAGCTGTTGGTTTTCGGCTTCCATGCAACGACCGCGGTGCTGCACAACCTGACAGCTCAGTACCGTGTGTTCAATCTCGCGTGCGGCGGCTGGCGGCGGCCGCACGCGCTCTGGTTGAGTCCGGACGGCGGCGGCGAGCCTCGGGCAGCGCTGCCATCGCATGCGTTCGTGTTCGCGGCGCCGACGTCACTCAAGGCCAAGGCGCCAACGCGGGCAGTCGAAATCGCGGTCCACTCGACGCTGAGGAGTCTGTCGGGCTTGGCGCGGGCGTCGCTGCGCGAGGCGTTACACGGCAAGATGACGACGTGCGTGGCGTTCGTGGACGCCGAGCGGCTGGTGACCGCCGCAGAGGACAACAGCGTGATGTTGCACAAGCGTCTCCCTGGTGGGTGGTGGTGGACGAAAGTGTCCTCCGGTGTCGCACACACGACGACCGTTCGCGCGCTGATCGGCTTCCGACGTCAGTTCGCCGCCTCCTCTCCCTCGTCTCCAGGCGAGACGCTGCTAGTTTCGGCTGGAGGCAAGCAGCGCGTCAATGTGTGGCGCGTGCGTGACGCCGAAGCGCGGGACGCGGACGTGCTGCAGCTGGTGTGCGGATATGAGCCGCGCGGCGCGCCGCAGGACCATCGCATCCTCGCGCTCGCGACCTTGGAGCTCGCGCCGGCGGTCAGCGAGCGTTTCCGGCTTGTGGCAGGCGGGAACTCGGATGGCCGCGTGCCGTTGCTGCTGCTCGATATGGAGCGTGAGTGCCTCACGCCGCTCGGAGAGCTCGCGCTGCCTTCCCGAAAGCCGATTCTCTCGTGCGCCGCCGTCCAGCGCGCTGGCGTGTCTGTGCTCGCGCTCGGGTCGACGGACGGCCGCGTATCGCTCTTCGATGTGAGCGATTGGCTCGCGCGTTTGTCCCACGCGCTGGTTGCGACGGAGACGGCGGCACTGCCTTTGGAGGCGGAGGCGGAGTCGGAGGCGCTGCGCGCGCTGGCGAGCGCCGCCGAGCCCGCGAGCAGCTTTGTGGCGCACGACATGGGCGTCAACTGCTTGACCGTGGCCGCGTCCTTGGGTTCAGAAGCGAGCGCGTCCGTCGCGCTGCTGAGCGGCGGCGACGACCAGAGCCTGCGGCTGCATGAGCTCAGTCTGCCGAGCCTGCGAGTGATGCGCGAGGCCGCAGCGGTCAACGCGAGCGGCTCGGCCATCAAGGCGGTGGCGAGCGCGGGCGACGCTGTGCTGGCCGCGGGCTACGACCAGCGCGTGAGTCTCTTCCGCGTGGTTAGCGGCGGCGCAGGTGCGCTGGCGCTCGAGTGGCAGAGCGCCGCCGTCTCCGAGTGCGCCGACATCGCCGCGCTGGCGGTGCGTCCAGCGGCGGCGGCCGCCGACGCGCCGATCGTGGCGGTGGTGGTCGGCGAGGGGCTGCAAACTGTCGAGTTCGTGCGTGATGAGCGATGAACAATAGACGCCAACACACGCAGGCAAGCGCAAATACGGTTGGCTCCCTTATCCTCCTCCCTGCTATTTCGCGTCCTCCTCCGCGCCGCACTGGCCGCTCAAGCGCAGGAGACTGGGGGAGGAGTGTGCTTGGAACCCGGAGGGGGGAGGGAGACGCCTCGAGAAAAGAGCATCAAAATACGCTCCGGCAAATCACCGCCCTCCCGACAGGAGGGCTTAGTGCCCGAACGTATTCTCGCCGCTGTAGGTAATGTAGAGGAAGCCGTCCACGTCCTTCTGCTCCTCGTAGATGTTCGACATGAGCGCGGCTGCCGTCGCGGAGAGCGAGCGTTAGAGCGTGTTGGAGAACGTCAGCGGCAGAAAGAGGTAGCGGGAGATCGCGAGACGCACCGGTGGGCGGGAGGACGTTGTTGATAAAGATGAAGATGGCCTTCTCGGGACTCAGCTTGATGCGCTTCCGGATCACGTAGACGAACTGACCCACTGTCAGGTCCGCCGGCACCAGGTACTTCTTCTTGTCAATGTCGGGGATGTCGCTCCGGTCCGCCTTCTCGCAGATCACCTACAGACGCAGCGCGCGCGCGCGCACACACACATACACACACCAGCGCACAAGTCAGTCATCGATGCCTACAACCCGAGTGCGGGCGAGCCGGAAGGGGCTCAGGCGCGCGCGACAACGACGTACCGGGATTCGGTCGGGGTACTTGGACCGGATACGCTGCGCTTCGGCCTGGCGCTTCTCTGCTCGATCGCAACATAGGCGTAGCGCGCGTCGCGGCAGCATGGTTAGTGCTAGTTGGCTCGGCACACCACACGCTCTCCCCTGCTCGCGCCTCGTACCGAACGGGTGCTCCTTCTTGAACGAGCTCATGGTGGCGGACAGCGGCGAAAGCGAGAACTGCAGTGTGACTTGGCCCTGCAGCAGCGCAACCGACAGCGAATGCAGCCGGTCAGCACTGATCCGTCGCCCCCTCGCTGGCCGCCTCGACACCGCGCGCGTCCCCTCGTCCTCGACGCGACGGCGTGCAGCGACGCAACCGCCGCGCATACGAACGCGGCGGCGGTGGCGGCAGCGGCGGTGGCGCGGGAGGAGTCAGGAGACGCACAGCCGTCGCCAGCACCTGCGCGTGGCGGCGGCGGTGGCGATGGCGCCGCGAAGCAGCTCTCACCGTACCTTGAACGAACGGCGGCGGCGGTGGTTCTCGTCTCCCAGACCTTCTTTCTTCTTCCTTGGAGTCTTTCTCTCTGAGGAAAAGAAGCAACAGCGAGCGCCGACGCTCTGCTCTCCCCCACTGTCGGGCGGAACATGCCCTTTTCCCTACCCCTTTTTGGTAAATCGTACTGTGCGGGCGGTAATTCGTGGGTGTTGGCGGTTTCCTCTGCTGATTACCTACAAACGCGAAGTGAGCGAGGAAGAGATTCGAGACGCTAATTCGGCGCGAAAAGAGGGGAAAACGCGGACAAGAGACCATCACTCTGGACAGAATGCCTTGTTGAACCACACTCCTGCCGCCTCGGCTATGTTTCCACACCACATTCGCGGCCGACAAGAAGATGGTTTTCCTCGCAGAGGTTTCGCTCGTTCGACGCAGTCCTTGCTTGCGGTGCAGTGGCGACTCGCTTCTTCGCCATAGGGTTGCAGTTCTCCACGGGGCTAGGCGCCGTGCTCCCAGCGAAGCCTGTTCGTTGGCTCGCTGCCTGGCTCGCTGCCTGGCAGCCTGCTGCTCATCTGCCCATTGCGCCGAGCGAACGCCCGGATTGACGTCAACTTGGACCTTGCTGCTGCGCGTGAATGAATGGGACACGGCGAGGATACGAAAACCAAGTCGCGCACATTTCGCAGATGTCGACACTCGTACTTCTCCGGGTGCTCACGCTACGCTCGCCTTCAAGTTGCGTTGGCGCATGCATTCTGTCGCGCTGGCAGCGAATCGGACGCGGGCACCTCACGCGAACGAGCGAGGCAGGCTCGATAGCAGCACACATATGCACGCCCACACACACACACGCACACGCACACGCACACACACACGCACGCGTGCTTGTGATTTGTACCCGGCGCTGTACCCTCCGCAGGAGCGGAGAGGCGTGTGTGCGCGGCCGGTCGCATTGGCTGGCTATCGCGCGAATCCCGCCGGAAACCGGTGCACGCGTCGGTATCGATACCATGCACTCCTTTGCGTGGAGCGTGTGTATGTACTAGAGATGTGTTCACCGCCGCGTCCGCGATTGGGATTGGCGGACACGCTCGAATGATTCGCCAGCAATGAACCACGGCGTTGTGTGATTGCGGGAAAGTGAATGTTGGAGAGATCGCTCCTCTGACTTGGAGAGTGCCGCCACGCTCTCTCCGCGGATTGGCTGAAACGGACAAGAGACGGGAAAAAACCTCAAAACCTGCGGGTCGGTCGGCCGGTCGCCCCCCTTTTCCCCTGTTCTTCTTCGCTATCAAGGCCGCCCCCACACGCAGACTCGACGCCAAGCCGAAAAGAGCCGCCGCCTCATTCCTCCGGGCCGCCGCCGCACCGCCGCCGCCCTCGCCCCCGACTCGTACGTGCACGCTCGCGGACCAGCAGGAGGCAGTGGGACGCGGAGAAGTCGGCTCCACGCCCCCTCGTCTTGCTCTGCGGATCCTCCGTACGCGTCCCTCGGAGAAGGTACAGCAGTATCTAATGACTCGGTGAATGCGTGCGCAGAGAGACCCCGCGTCGTGAGCCAAGATGAACCCGGAGTAGTAAGTGGATGGATACGCGCGCGTGAGAGCAGTGAGCCGAGGAAGAGCGAGCGGAGGGTCTGACGCCGTGTTGCTGCCTTGCGTGCTGGCGCGCAGCGACTACCTGTTTAAGCTGCTGCTGATCGGCGACTCCGGCGTGGGCAAGTCGTGTCTGCTGCTCCGTTTCGCCGACGACACGTACACGGAGAGCTACATCTCGACCATCGGCGTCGACTTCGTGCGTCCCACTATTGTTGTTTGAAGTGCCAACGTCCGGGGAGATCGACTTGCTGACCGTGTCGGTCGGTCTGTTTGCTTCTCTGTCTGTAGAAAATCCGCACGATCGAGCTGGACGGCAAGACGATCAAGCTGCAGATCGTACGTCGACTCGCGGCCTCGCGAGGGTTGAAGAAGGCGATGGGACTGACAGAGCATTGCGCGGTTCGGTGTAGTGGGACACGGCCGGCCAGGAGCGCTTCCGCACCATCACTAGCAGTTACTACCGCGGCGCGCACGGCATCATTGTCGTGTACGACGTGACGGATCAGGAGTCGTTCAACAACGTGAAGCAATGGCTGCACGAGATCGACCGGTCCGTTTGCCGTCGGCTTGCGTCAATGCCCGACTCTCTGTGTCTGACGACGCGCGTGCGTCCCTCTGTCCAGGTATGCTTGTGAGAACGTGAACAAGTTGCTCGTGGGCAACAAGAGCGATCTGACCGCCAAGCGCGTGGTGAGCACGGACGCGGCGAAGGAGTTCGCTGAGAGCCTGGGCATCGAATTCCTGGAGACGAGCGCGAAGAACGCGGCGAACGTCGAGAAGGCGTTCATGATGATGGCGGCGCAGATCAAGAAGCGCATGGCGAACGCTCCGACGGCGCCGAAGCCCGGCAGTGGCGTGACGCTCACGCCCGGCAAGCCGGTGCAGCCCAAGGGCGGGTGCTGCTAAGCGCCCCGTCATTTATTCCGGCCTTCTTCCCGGACTCCTTCCCGTCTTCGGGCACGGATCTCGGGCGAAGGCGGAGGAGCGCGAACCGAGGCGGCGACGGCGCTGGGCCAAAGACGTGGGCGGGCGAGCGGCTACTGCGGCCTGGCCGCTGCCGGCTGACTCGCAGTCAGGCGTGCGGCGTCGCCCGCCCACGCGCAAGATGAACAAGGACCCCTCTTCATTTTGGTAGCCGTGAATCTATATTGCTTTCTCGCTCTCGCGCTCGCTCTGGCATGGCCAGTGTCTGCCGCGTTTGGAGTCACGAGGAGGACGCGGCGGCGGGGGCGAACGCCGAGTGCATGGCGGCGGCCGCGCGCGCGTCCTTGTACACGAGGAAGTCGAACTCGGGCAGGCGTCTGCGGTGCTTGACGGACTGCAGGATCCAGTCTGCGGCGGGTAGAGTTCATGAGAAGGAAGGAGGAGCCGCGGCCACGAGCGAACAAGCGAGCGAGCTCGAGCGCATTACCCGCGGTGACGAATTTGAGCTTCCCAGTCGTCTGAGGCGATGGAAGCGCACGCGCTAGGCATCAGCGAGCGCCGAGAGGTCAAGCGATAGGTCGCGCGGCGCGACGCCTCACCTTGAGCGCCTTGTCGGCCTTGGCCGCGCTCAGGTTGTTCCCGACCATGTGCGTGATGCGCGACGGCTTCATCGTCTGCGCTGAGCTGGCACCGGCGTCGGTGTCGGCGTCGGCGGCAGCAGGAAGGCAGGCGGTCATTAGTGCTCCGTCGGCAGCTGCAAGGTCGGCGAACGCGCTCACTACCTGACGCCGCCGCCGTGCTCCTTCACGAGCTTCGCCAAGTAGTATCTGAGTCGACACAGCGCGCGTCAAGACCCGTCGGGCGACCATACACACGGCGAAGGCGCAACGTACGCGGACACCTTGCCTGTGCGTCCGTTGAAGACGACGCGGCAGCCCTGGACCCGCAGCAAGCACACGGCGAGCGTCACGCGAGTCGAGCAACTCGACGCCGCCGGTCGGCGGCATTCTAGCGAGCGGCACCTTAAAGATCTCGAGCGACGGCTGCGCTCGCGACTCGCTGGCGACGCCCGCGGATTGGCTGCGAGCCGCTTGTTCGCCGTCTGTCGACGCCTGCGCCGCTGCTGGGCGGAAGAACTGGTCGCGCTTGCGCCGCGCCTCCAGCTCCTTGCGGCGCTCCTCCGCCGCCACCTCCGCGTCCGAGCGCCGGCGCCGCTCGTACCGCGCGGTCGGGCCACTCGGGCCGTTCACCGCGAACATGATGCCGGCGCCGACGAGCTCCTCCGCGCGGCCGCCTCGCCGCACCGACGAGTCTCGTTGGTCGTCAGATGCGCATGTGTCCTTTGGAGCGCACGCGCTCTCGCTCGCGGAGTGTCTAGAGCGCTCTACATCGTAATCTGGACCGCAATATCGAGCGCTCCACATTTCCTCTCAGCAGCGCCGCGAGGAGGCGAAAGCGGCGAGCGAGCAAGCGAGCAAGCGAGCAAGCGAGCCATGGAGGTCGCGAGTCCCATGGCGGCGACGCCCGGCGCGAGCGGCGGCCACGGGCCGCGGCAGCCGCCGGCCGCGCTGGTCGACACGCAGCACAACGACATGATCTTCGACATCCAGCTGGACTACTACGGCAAGCGGCTGGCCACGTGCTCGGGCGACCGCACGTTCCGCGTGTTCGACGTGTCGCCGGCGACGTCGACGCACTCGCCGTCGTCCGCGGCTGCGACTGCAGCGGCCGCCGACCCCGGCGCGCGCTACTCGCTGCAGCACACGGTGCAGGTGACTGAGGACTCGACGGCGCCGCTGCAGCGCGTGGCGTGGGCCCACCCCAAGTTCGGCTCGCTCCTGGCGCTGGCCGCGCAGGACGGCAAGGTGTACGTGTACCGCGAGGAGCTGGCGCAGGCGCCGGCGCCGGGTGCGCCACCCGCGGGCCCCGGCGCGGAGACGACCTGGCGGCTCAAGCACGTGCACGCGTTCCACTCGGCGGCGGTGCTGAGCGTCGCGTGGGCGCCGTACGAGTACGGCCTGTGCCTCGCGAGCGCGTCGGCGGACGGACGCGTGAGCTTCCTGACACGCCAGAGAGAGGGCTGGGTCACGGCTGCCGCGCTGGCCGCCGCGGCCGACGGCGCCGCGTGCACGAGCGTCAGTTGGGCGCCGTACAACGCGCTCGGCGCGCAGAGTGCCGCGGGCGTCGCCGTGCAGCGCGTTGCCACCGGCGCGACCGACGGACGCGTGAGCATCTGGCGGCGCGAGCTCGCGGCCGACGCGCCGAGTGAGTGGACTAAGGACGAGGAGCTCACGGGCCACGGCGACTGGGTGCGCGACGTTGCGTGGTCGCCCAACGTCGGCATCCCGGCGAACGTCGTCGCCTCGTGCTCGGACGACCACACGGTGCGCTCGTGGAGCCAGGACGAGCCCGGCGGCGCGTGGGCCATGCGTGTCGTCGCCACCTTCCGGTCGCCTGTCTACCGCCTCAGCTGGTCGCTCACAGGTGCCGTGCTCAGCGTGGCCGCCGGCGACGACGAGGTCTCCTTCTGGAAGCAGCGCGCCTCGGGCGACTGGCAGCAGCTCGCGTCCGTCACGGACGCGGGTGCGTGCGTCGTGGACGAGTAGGAGGTTTACACGCCGGCGACGCGATGCGATGCGATGCGATGCGATCGCTCCGAGTGTAGCCATGTGTACACAAAGCAAGCGGTGGATGGCGCGGTCGGTCCGTGGCATGGCGTATCTCTGTCTGTCTGTTTGCCTGTCTGTATTTGCTCGTGCGCGAGCACGGAGGACTCAGCTCGCCTCATGGTACGTGCGCATGACGAAGGCGGCCACGTCGAGCAGCTGGAAGTGCTCGCTCGCGCCGTCCACGAGCTTCTTGTCCGCCTCGGCGATGCGCAGACTCATCTTGGCCTTCTGGACGTCGCCCAGCGCCGCGCGCACCAGCAGCTCGGCGTGCAGCTGCCGCAGCACCGTCAGCACCGGGAAGCCTGCGAGCAGGAGGCTCTCCATCTCGACGCGCATCTTGTCGAAGCTGTTGGACGCGACGGCCGACCAGAAGCCCGCGAGCAGGTCCGGCGGCGCCAGCTGCGGCGCCAGCAGCAAGACGACCGATCAGTCGCACAGCGTCAGAGTCAAAGTCAGAGTCAGAGTCAGAGCGAGCGAATAAGCGACTAAGACGCGCGTGCCAACAGCTACGACGGCGACGGCCATGACGACGATGTGAACAAGACGTGCGTACCCCCGCGACCGCAATGATGTCATCGCGCGAGAGCGGTTCGTCGCCACAGAGCTGCTTAGCGCTCTGGAGGAAGTTGATGGCCTTGCGCAGGTCCCCGCCGGCGCTCTCAAGCAACGAGTCCACGACGGCGTCGTCCTCGGCGCCGCGCACGCCCTCCTGCTCGCAGATGAAGCGCACGCGCGAGGCCATGGACGAGCGCTCAAGCGGCGCGAAGCGGAACTTGGCGCAGCGAGACGCCACGGGCTCGATGATGCGGCTCACGTAGTTGCAGATGAGGCAGAAGCGCGTGACCTTGGAGTAATTCTCCATCATGCGGCGCAGCGCCGACTGCGCGTCGCCAGTCATCGAGTCGGCCTCGTCCAGCACGATGATCTTGAACGGAGGCATGCTCTGGCCCGGCCCCGAGCTGATGGCGCCTTGCGCGAAGCCCTTCACCTTCTCGCGCACGACCTTGATGCCACGATCGTCCGACGCGTTGAGCTCGAGGAAGCGGCCGTTCTTGCGGAACTCGGGACCGAAGAGCTGGCGCGCCACCGCCACGATCGTTGACGTCTTGCCCGTGCCCGGAGGTCCGTAGAACAGCAAGTGCGGTAGCTGCCCGCTCGCGATCGACGTCTTGAGCGTCGCTACCACGTGTTCCTGGTGAGAGATCTCGTCCACGTTCTTGGGCCGGCTGCGGGCCGACCGACGAACGGCACGAGCGTTAGAGAGGAGGTGACGCGCCGCAACGACGACGCCGCGCGCACGCACTATTTCTCGACCCAGGGCAGCGGTGCGGCCGGCGCGGCCTTCTGGCTCTTCGCGGACGACGAGAACATGGCGCGCGCGGTGGCGGAGGAGACTACAAGCTCGCAGCGAACGGGCACGCAGGCGCGCAGGCGATCGATCGCTTTGGTTTGCCGCGACGGTGCTTGCCTTCCCGCCAAAAACGGGTGAGCCGAGCCGAGCCCAAGTGAGCCGAGCCGAGCCTCGTTGAATCGAGCCGACCCCATACGAGCCGAGCTGACTCCACTCAAGCCGAGCCGAGCCGAGCCGAGCCGAGCCGATTCGTTCGTGTTGAGATGAAGTTTGCTTCAACCAGTTCCACAACGCAGCGCACTGCCAACAACGCGAGCGCAGACGGAGACGATAGAAACGACCAGCATGAGATTTATAGGCTGTGCTACCTACACTTGGACGCCTCTCTAGGAGTCTTCTTGCGTGCTTGCGCGCCATTTACATACACGAGCAGCTCACTGCCGGGGCCAACCACCGGGATGCAGACGAACGAACGGAGACGAACGTGGGTTGCTAACGGCGGCGGCGGCGGCGCTAGAGCCACCTGCCGCACTGCCGCGAGCCGAAACGAAAGGGAAAAACGGGAGCGAACGCACACAACGCAGCGTGACGACCGGCGAGGGGGTGGCGCAGACAGCTACAGAGCGTCGCACGCCCCTCCAGCTTGACAACGTGTGGACGGACACTTGGGACTCCGAGTCGGCGCCGAGTGCTGCGCAGCGCCTACGAGAACTTCTCCGAGTGGTAGTCGAAGACGGTGCCCCCCGGCTGCGTGGATGAGTAGCGCTTGCACAGGTCGTCCAGCATCTTCTCGAGCGCGTGCGGACCGCAGTAGAAGACACCGATCTCCTCGCCCGGGTGCGCGTTCTTGGCATCCATGAACACGCGGTCCCAGTCCGGACGGCCGAAGTGCGTCAGCTGGCGCGACTTGAGGCCCGACACAATGTCCTTGCCCGTCTGGTCGTGCACGAACTGCTGGAACATCTTGAGCTGCGACGCGTTCTCGCCGCCCTTGATCGTGCTTAAATACTGATGCGCCTCGATCACCTGGTCGCGATCCATGGTCGTGATCTGGTTCATCGTCTCCTCGAACCATCCGAGCGACTCCTGCCCGCGCGTGACCCAGTGGAAGTACAGCTTCTGGATCTGGAACGAGCTCGGGTGGCGCACCGCGTTGCACTGGCGGCACCGGTTGTCCTCCCATAGGTGCACCACGTCCTTGAGGATCGACGCGAACGGCGTCACACCGATGCCCGCGCCAACGCAGATGACCGTCTTGTACCGGTGGTAGTCCTGCGTCGGCGCACCGACCGGGCCGTCCAGGTACACCTCCGGGTACTGCTTCTGGTTCTCGTGGCAGTCCGCGATCACGCGCTGCAGCGCGCCGGTCCAGTCGCCCGCGACGCGCACGTGGATGCTCAGGTAGTTGTCTGCGGGCGCCGACGAGATCGTGAATGGGTGCCACTCGTGACCCGAGATGACCGGCACGTTGATGAACAGGTACATGCCCGGGCGGTAGTCGAAGCGACGCGGCTTCTCCATGAAGAGCGCGACCGTGCCGTCAAGCTCCACGGCCTCCATGATGCGCACGGGCGCCGCGAACGTCTTGGCATAGCGGAAGCGGCGCTCGACGAGGTAGATGAGGAACGGCGGCGTGATCCAGATGTACGCCGAGCAGCGCGCGAGCCACGAAGATGCGCCGTGGAACGCGAGCACGACCAGGAAGATGCCGAAGAGCATGTGCGAGTACCAGAAGAGGTTGAAGTTGCCCTGGCGGAACTTGGGGATGGCCGCGAGCGGGAACGAGATGATCGTGATGACCAGGATGATGACCCCCGTCCAGACCGGCAGCGACTGGAGCATGACCGTGAACGGCGGGAGCCCGTCGTACTCCATGAACGACGGCACCTTGCGCGTGAAGAAGATCGAGTGCCGGATCTCGTCCTCCGTCGCGATCAGGTACAGGTAGATCTCGTTGCTCACGTGCGCGAGCGTGTGGATGATGCCGGCAGTGAGCAGCACGCTGCCCGAGATCTTGTGGAACTCGATGTGGTCGTCGAACGGGATGTAGCGCCAGAGCAGGCGGCTGCGCTTCATCACAGCGGTGATCGAACGACACATGGGTAGCAGCACGAACACGCAGTTGAGCATGGCGACCTGGGCGTTCGCGCGCGCGATGCGGAGGCCCCACCCGATCGCCGGGTCGACCTCGTACGTGAACCACTTGATCCAGAAGGCCGCGTTGTTGAGCAGGAAGTAGACGAAGAGCCACCAAATGCGGAGCTTGTTCTTGTCGTAGAAGCGGCCGAACTTGGACTTAGGAGCCGTCGGCGCCACGTATCGCGGTTCCTCCTTCTTGAGCTCGTACGAGCCGCTCACATACGGGTGGAAGACGGCGCGGAACTGCTCGTACGTCATGGAGCCGTTGACGACCTTGGCCTTGCGGAAGAGCATCTTGGCGATCGTGGGGAAGTCCGTGCCGAGCGCCTCGATCTTGTTGCTCGCAAAGTTCGACTCGAGCAGCTGCACGATCTGCGACTCAATGATGTAGCCCGTGTTGTCCGGGTCCATCGTCTCGAAGATGAAGCGCAGTTTCTCGTCCACGCCGACGTCCAGGTCCATCACAGCGTCGATGAGCACGGCGTTGCCGTCGATCAAGCCCGTCTTCTCGTCCTCGTACCCGCTGAACTCGTCGCCGTTGACCTCGAAGGCCTGCGAGAACGTCTCGCGCTCCACGTAGCCACCCTTGCCCGTGGCGATGCTGCCCATGACGTCTCGCAGCGCCTGGAGCTTGGTCATCGGGTTCGTGTCCTCCGTGTGGTTGCCGTTCTCGTCCTGGCCGAGTGCGACCGAGTACTTCTGCTCGAACGCGCAGTCACCGAGCACAGGCACGGACACGACGTCGCTGCCGGGCGGCGGGCCGTACGTGGACGCGCCGAGCACAGCCGAGATGTTGGAGAGTCGCGAGATGCGCTCGCTGACCATGGACGAGCGCAGCATGGCGTCCACGTTGGGTCGGCGGCGGTGGCCGCGCGCCTTGTTGCCACCCGCGCGGCAGTTGGCGCTGCCGCCCACGAAGTTGGCGCTGGCGTCGCCCATGGTCACGAACTGCGAGCTGTCCATGAAGCTGGCCTGCACAGGCTTCTTGATCTTGGGGGCCGGCACCGACACGACCTGTTGCTGGTGGATGCCGTCCGCCTTGAGCCGCCGCCCGGCCGGTGTCGAGATGTCCACGAAGGCCTGCCCGCCGCCGGGCGTTCCTCGCTGGCGCTCCGTCGTGCTCGGGCCCTCGGGCGGCAGCAGTCCCGCGTTTGCGAGCTTCTGCCGGTCGCGGTTCATGCTGCGGCGGCGCTGGGGCTGCTGCAGCTGCTACGACGACGACTACTACCTAGCGCGCGCGCGTGTCGCCTGTCTCGCGTCGTCGGAGGGAGGGAGGGAGGGGGAAAAGGAAGAGGAGGTCGGAGTGATGGTCGTCCTCGAGGTCGCGCGGAAAAGCGGTTGTGTGTCTTATGGCGCCGCGCGTGGTTCCGGTTCCGTCAAACCAGTGCGCCGCTTGCTTGCCTGCGCGTTCGTTCGTTGCGGCCGGTCGCTTCCGATGGGCGAGGCGATGGCAGAGATACGCGGCGGCGGAGCGGAATCCGCAGGAACAGACTGCGAGCCCGTGGGCCTCGGGGCGAGCGAGTTGGCGAATGCGATTGCGCTGGCAGGCGATCCCGGCGGGCTGATCGCGCACGGCGCGCGGGGCGGCGCGGCGCGGCGCGCAACACAACATGGCGAAGGCCGCCGCGCCCCTCCCCTCCTCCACTTCTCTCCCACCACGCGTCCTCTTCGCCAGCGAAGGCGAATGCGAAGGAAAGTTTCGGCCAGCTGGGGACCGCGAACGGCGGATGCGATTGCATCGCATGCTTTCGCCGGCATGTCAAAGTTCAGGATGGAGCCGCTGACGTAGCCGGGTCTCTCGCACATTTGGATCCGGAAAACCGTATGGCTAGCGGAGATGGGACTCGGACAAGCGCTGAGTTGTGCAAGATACTGTACTCGGACAATGATACATTGCGCAAGATACCCGGAGCAGACAGTCCTACTGAGCCGCTCTGAACTCAACACCCCGGCGCCTGGCGCTGCCGCGGACGGTGCCCCCAGCCCGCGCTCCATTTGCACTCAACAACACGTGCCCAATTGGTAACGCGCCGCTTCGAAGGCAAGTGCTCTGCGCACACTACTAGTCCAACACAGGCGAAAGCCACGGCCGCCGCGCCGCGCGCTTCGGCGCCTTCCCCCTATCTGCTCAGTTCAGTCCGAGTCTCACTTGTGGCGCGCCGTCGCAGAACCAAGCGGCGCGCCGCAGCCACCGGCGAGATCGGCCATCCATCCGTCCGTGGCCGACTCTACTCTCGACTCGCGCGCCACCACCTTCGTCAAGATCCCTTCACCAAATCCCCAGCCCAGCACGAGGGGCGGAAAACCATCGGTCTCGTGGCACTTCCGTGCGTTTCTCTTTCACAGTCAACCGCTGGTCGCCTTTTACATGCCGTCGCCACACCTTCACCTTCTCGCCGCCTGCTGCGATCACTTTCGATCGCATGCGGCCGGTCGGCAATGGCGCGCAGCCGCCGGCGGCCGCGGCGCGAGACGAAACCTCTCGCGGAAAGCCACACGCCGCTTTATCCTCCGCCACCCATGGCGCCATACCTGCGTCCAGAGCCGTATGCGCCAGTATCTGGGCGTGCACGGGGCTGTTCAGTTCCCCAACGGCTCCACCTAAACTGACCTGGGATGACACAGCCGCGCCTGTCGCCTAGCCGTTGGCTCGATTCCCTCACATCTGGCAAACCAGATTTTGTTGGTGTGATGACCGGTCGGCCGCCGTGACCGTGACAACAAGATGTTTGGCGACCATACTGAGCGCAAGTAATGCCGGCTTCCTCATGATGGCGCAGAAAACGAGGCGCTGCACAAACAGCTGTTATCAGAGAGCCGCCTCAACAGCTCTGGCGGCCAACCGGCGACCCGCTCCGATGCATCAAGAGCCTCGCGTCGGTCGCTGCCAGAGCGCTTCGCGAGCGTTACTGTGCCGGTTGCTTGCACTCCTTGCACCCGAACCTGGCGCACCTTTTTCGCCCAATCACGATTCCAACCCGTCAATGCAACGTTTTGGCGAATCAAAGCGTCTGGATCCTCGACATTTCCGCCAATACAAACCGAGAGAGATCGAACCCGACTGCTTTCGACGGGACACTTCTTCCCCCACGCACCGCCTGCGATCCTCCTCCTCATGCTGCGG
>JAADYC010000196.1:0-30813 GCA_023338135.1 Phytopythium kandeliae | reverse complement strand
GAGGCCACCAGCAGGACGACGTGGAACGCTGTGTCGGAGCATTGGTGGAGCCGGCTCTTCAACGTGGAGGCGATCGAGAAGCAGACCGGTCAGAGCTTTCTTCGCGATGAGCCGTCCACGGCGAGAGGCACGCGGGGAGAAATGGCAGCGGAGGAAAAGGAAACGGCGGCGTACCAGCACCAACGCCGACGGAGCATCGGAGGACAAGGACGATGACATGTCATGAGTCTACGGCATCCTGCTGCGCAAAGTTCCCGTTGGACGAGCGGAGGACTACGACGTGATCTGGGGATCGATCCCGGCAGGATCGACATGATCACAGGCGTCAGTCAGAAGGGAGACATGGCTCGCATTCGGACGTCTTGCTACCAGCAAGCAAGCAGCTTCGGCCGATCGAATGGCAAGATCAAGTGCCGGATCGACGGTGCCTCGGAGATCCGCGGGCGATAGAGAACAACACCAATCAAGAAGATCTCATCGGTAGCAGCACTAGCCGGAGCCATTGAGTTCTTGTTCGAGAACGGTCGCCGGCTGCTGGAGTTCGTCATGGACCCGTTCTTCCGCAAGCTCGCGTTTCGACGCGCCTCGCTGCGCCGCAGTCAGTTCGACCGTGCCTGTTACGAGCTCGCCGATCCTCCCGGGTCGCGTGCCGCCGTTGGATTCAGAGATTGTGGTCTCGCCGGCAAGAATCTGATCAAGAAATGACCGGCAGGTCCAGTCAAGGAGTTCGTCCAGCGGCTCTCGCGCCTCTGTGAAGTCGTCGTGGTCGACGAATACCGCACAAGCAAGCAACAGCGTGAGTGCAGCGCTGTCGCCGACGTCAAGAACCAGCAAGAGGAGCGCGTCTGCCGCGACGGCGTTGTGCGCGAGTACCCTGTCCACAAGGAGCTGCACTGCCTGAAGAAGCACGGCGGGTGCGGAAAGATGGAGGACCGCGATGTGAACGCGGCGAACAATATGCTCGAGATCGTGCAACACCATCCCGCGGGTCTATCGGAGCGTTCCCCCGGTCTGCAACGGCGACCCGAGGCTGATCAAGTCTCCACCTTCATCACCCTTCAACGCATCCAGTGGCATGAGCATCCACCTCGCTGCTCCCAAAGACAAGGGAGCGAGTCTGTGAGAGCAGCCTCGTTGTTGACCGCCGACCCCTTTCACGAGCAAAAGGAGGTCGGCAGGACGGAGCCTCGGCTCCAAGGACGGAGCCTCGGCTCCAAGGACGGTTTCCTCGGTATTTGCGCGAGACGAGGCACAGTCGCATTGAGTCGTGGTTCCTAACAGCGAGCTGAGCTCTCCTACTCCGATCCATTTCGACATGACCATCGGCCACACGTCCGCTCGCAGTACACGCGACGACATGCACAACACGGAGAAGAGGAAAGGAAGAGTCGGTCTGTCTGCTCTATGGTTGTTCTCCAGCATCATAGTCGCAAGGACTTGCATAGAAGAGTGGGAATATAGAGCCATCGATCGCCTGGAGCACGTTTCCAGCGGGTCGCCCCGCGGTCCCGTGCTCGACAGGCGAGACTTTGCTGTTCAACTGCTTGCGTCGCTTATCCCTTACAGGCGGCCTGCGCGTCGCCGCGTGAGCGGACGGCGCGCGGCATCGGGGCGAGGCGCATGACCCTGGGATCCCCACTGTGAAAGAAGGATCGCCGAGGGTCCAGTTGGGCACGCAGGACGCACGCACACACACAAATGCAGCACACACAAGCACACCAGCACGCATTCACGCGCGCCACACGCGAGCGCAGCGGTCGGTGGCCGGACAGAGTGAGCTGAAAGAGAGATAGAAGAAAGAGAGTTGACGACGACTGCGGCGATTGCGGACTGAGCTGCTTTTGCGCATGCGCGCCATGTCGCGTCCATTGGCTCCGCGGCCAGTCGTTTCTCCAACCTCCGCGATTTCGTGTGTGCCACATACGGGTCGCTAGCTCGGCCCGCTTGGCCCGGACAGGCCGAAACCTATGCGAGTTTGTAGCAATCGAAGCAAACGAGGAGGAGCGTCCGAACCCGTCAGTTGAAAGACGACCCGTTCAGACTTCGCAAATACAAGTCATGCAAACCCGGGCCGACCTGCTTTCCGAAGATTCAGGCCGTACTTTGACGAAATTTTACTGTAGACGAAACAACAAGATCGCAATTGGTTGAAAATCCAGCGAGTACAAAGACAGTACGCAGTCTACCACTTGGCGCCCATCTCTCTGCACCCACCCACTCTATAGCCGCCTTTCTGACGCGGTATGGGTCGGGTCAAGCCCAAGCGCGAGCGCCGCCGCGCTAGCGGGTCGACCCACGACGTGGACTGGTATCTTTATCTCAACGCGAGCGAGTGCCGCTGTGTCTTGTTGTTAGCGCGCCACTCGATACCGCGGGCAACTTTCTTCGCGCCAACGGCTCGCCGTCTCCGTCGCGCGGCGCCGCACAGCGCGGCGTGGCGATGCGAGGAGAGGCGAGGCGCCCGTTGAAACCCGTACAGTAGGCCAATCCATCGCGGGCGGCGGTTGCGTCGCAGCAGCCAACCAGGCAGCCTCCAGCCCGGGGTAAATTTGTCCGAGACAAACCCGTGACGTCGCAGACCCACCCACGGGGTTGGATCCGACCATCACTCTCTTCCACACTCTCCCTCTTGGCGCCTTTTCCGCCAATCCGCGCTGGTTCTCTTTCCCACCACGAAGGGAGGGGAGAGAAGCGGCAAAAAAAGGCGGACGAGCATACAAAAGTCAAGTGATCGACCCTCTCTCGCAGGTGCCGCGCCGGCCCTGAGCCGCGAGTGTCAAAAGCGATTCGAGACCGGAGGCGAGGGCAGCGAGCGAGCGAGCGAGTGAGCGACTCGGAGCGCCTCCGCGGCCGAGGCGAGTGAGGCAGCGAGTGGCCAAGGAAGCGGCCACGGAAGCGGGAGGAGCAGCGGCCGAGCCGAGCCAGGCCGAGGGAGTGCCCGCGCGCTCTCTTGCGGTCCAACGAAGAAGGGCGTGGCCCTCGGTGCATGACGACGCCCAGCGCGCGTCGCCGTCGCCCGTGTCGAGCGTGAGAGCGAGTGTGAGAGTGAGCGAGCCAGCGAGCGAGCAAGCGGCTGAAGACGCTCAGTGTGTCAAGAAGAGCCTCGGTCGCGCCATGACGGACCAGATTGCGACCGACCGAGCGACCCACAGCGTGACGATGGCCGGGCACGACCGCTCGATCGCGGACGCGACCGCGCCGTTCTCGCGCAGCGTCGGGATGACCAGGTCGGACGGCAGCGTGAGCTTCAGCGGCCTACGCCAGCGCACGCCCAACAAGATCACGGGTCGCCGGCTGCGCCAGCCGCGCAAGTTCGTCGTGACGGACCTTCCGGACCCCGACGACGTCTTCTTGACGCCGACGGCCAGTCCGTGCAAGCCGGCGGCCGACGGCATGAGGATCGGCGAAGGGACCACGAGGTCTCCAAGCGTCCCGACTGTGCCCCGAAGGTGAGCTCACGCGTCTTGTGGAGCCGTACACGCCGACGGCGCTGACCGTGTGTGCGATCTGTGGTGTCTGTCGAGCAGGAAGGGCAAGATGGAGGTCAAGGGCCGCTTCACCATCATTGACTGGTCACCTGACTCGCCGTCGGCGTCGCCATTTCGCCACGACCTGAGCGCCAGGGCGACCAAGGTGGAGTCGCCGAGGAAGCGGCTGCTTCGCAAGCAGCTCAGCAGCAGCTCGAAGCACAGCGCGGGCTCGGCACCGGTCGCGACGAAGGAGCCCAAGGGGAACTACGCCCGCGAGCGCCGCATGCTGTCGTTGGATGTGCCAGCCACCCCCGCCGCGCCGTCACTCCCGCGCGCCAACCTCCACATGTTCGACAACCACCTGGCGTTCCTGGAGAAGGAGAGCAAGGACATGAAGAGCACGCTGGAGAGCATGGTGACTACGAACGCCCAGTGGATCGAGATGCTCGCGAGCTCGGGGCTAAATTTGTCGTCCGCGGGTCCGGCTGTTCAAGCGAGCGAGGCGTGCGTGGCCGATTCGACGGCGATGCCGGCGGCGCCGATCCCGACGACCTCGAGCCTCGCGGCGAGCCTCCGCCACCCGTCCTTCGACGCCAAGTACCGCACGCTGGAGCTGGCTTATGTAAGTTCCATCGCGCCTGGAGCGCGCGCGAGAATGTCGGAGCCACCGAGTCTGACCGTTGCGCTGTGTGCTTGTGTGCGCCTTTGCGACCGCAGATGGAGCTCCAGAAGAAGTACGAGGCAGCGATCCGAGACAAGGAGAAGCTGGAGATCAAGAACGTGATGCTCGAGACGCGCCTCCAGCAACAAGTGACGCGCGCGGAGAGCCTGCGCGCGCAACTGGAGAAGCTGACGCGGTACACGGAGAACCTGATCGGCGACTACTCGGAGCCGCCGTACGCCGGCTACGGCTCGGACCTCAACTCGCTCTTCGGCGAGCAGTCGTCGGTGGAGGCGGACGACCCGTCGCCCACGGCCGTGGAAATGAGCAGCGAGTACGACTTCAACTACGAGGCGCTCAAGGACGTGTCGCGCGCGTCGTCGGCGCGGCCCCGGAGGCGGAGCGACGAGGAGGAGTGCATCTCGGACACGAGCAGCGAGCAGGACGCGTCGAGTGGCAGCGACTTCGCGGACAACAACCGGCAGTTCGCTGGCGCGCGCTTCTTCTTCGACGACGACGCGCGACGGCCCGCGGGGCTCACGCCCGCCGACCTTTCGTCGCTGCCGGCCGTCATGGTGGACCCTGGCGCGCTGCTGGGCGAGTCCAAGACGAGCACGAGCTCGTCCTCGGACGACGACACGATGCCGCCGCTGTCGAGTCCGGACGACAACCAGCGCACGCACGAGTTCCCCGAGCCGCCGTCGTCGGGCCACCCCGGCGCGCTCAAGCGGGCGAGCAGCTCGTTCGCGTCCGTTAATCTGTCGACCGTGTCGTCCACGTCGTCGCTCGCGAGCTTCGGCGCGCAGGTGGCCGCGCTCTCGCGGTCCAAGAACGGCTCCTTCTCGGACCTACTGGCCGCCGCGATCGCCAAGCAGCGCGAGGAGCTCGTCGCCGGCCGCCGAAGCAGCGAGTGCTAGCTGTCTTCCCCGCCGCCGCCGCCGCCGTAGCCCCGCCTGTTTTGCCGCTCATTATTAGTATTTGGAGGGCTTGCTTGCCACATACCACACACAATACGCAGCCCCCGTTCTCCTCCGTCGCTGCTTGTACTCGCTCGGTCGCGTCATGACGGTGCGTCGACTCGTCGACCCGTCGGT
Source organism: Phytopythium kandeliae (assembly GCA_023338135.1). Classification (NCBI taxonomy): domain Eukaryota; phylum Oomycota; class Peronosporomycetes; order Pythiales; family Pythiaceae; genus Phytopythium; species Phytopythium kandeliae. The sequence goes on along the minus strand of JAADYC010000196.1, from coordinate 25,588 downwards.
CCTTCGTCACCTCGGCTCTCGCTCGCTCATCGTATCGAAGAGCTCGCGCAGATCCTGCTTGGTCAGTCTCGCGCCGCCCGCGCTGCCCTCACCGTTGGCGCTCGGGTCTCCCAGCAGCGCGGCCGCGAGCCGCTGCTTCTTGCGTTGCAGCGCGACCACGCGCTCCTCGATCGTGCCCTTCATGAGGAAGCGCACGACGCGGACGGGGCGGCGCTGGCCGAAGCGATGCGCGCGATCCACCGCCTGCGTCTCGAGGCTCGGGTTCCAGCTCGGCTCCATGATGAACACGTGCGACGCCGCCGTGAGGTTGAGGCCGAGCCCGCCCGTGCGCAGCGACAGCAGCAGCACGTCCAGTGCGCGCTCGCGCTGGAAGCGCTGCACGACCACGTCGCGCTCCTTGCTGCTGAGGCGGCCGTCGAGCTTGTCGAAGGTCACAGCTGCCTCGCCCGCGCGCTGGGTCGCCGCGTACGTGTTGTGCAGATCCAGCCGCTGCGCGATCAGGTCGAGGAAGCTCGTCCACTGCGACACCACGAGCGCTTTCTCGCCGCGCGCTTTGATCTCCCGCAGCTCAGTCAGGAGCGCCTCGACCTTGGTCGACAGTTGCTCGCACCCAATCGGGAAGCCTCCACGATCCTCGTCGGCGCTCGTGGCGCACACGCTGCGGAGCAGGGCAGATTCGCTGGCCGAGAACGCGTCCAAGTCATCGACACCTTGACGATCTTGCAGCCCGAGCGCGCGCATCTCGACCTCCGCTCTCGGGTCGCTCGTGACCAGCGCACAAGCGTCGCACGTCTGTCGGAGGCGTAGTAGCAGCTCGAACACGTGCATGAACTGCGGCGCTGCGCCAGTCGTCCGGACCGAGAGCGAAGTGGCGCGAGAGCGAGCGTCGACTGACAGGTATTGCAGCACCGTGCGCTTGGTCGACCGGTGCAGCAACAAGTAGAGCGCGCGCTCCACGTCCGTCGCGAACTCGAGCGTGCGTGTCTCTTCTGTCTTCTCGGGCAACGCCAGGATGGGCGTGCGCGACCGCGGGTCCACCGAGTTCTTGAGCCGGCGCAGCATGATGTGCGGCACGAGGTCGCGCAATGTTGCGTCTGCATCGGAGTCCCCGCTCCGATCGCCGAGGTGGTCGCTGGACACCCCAAGGAACTGCACGAGCGATGCGAGGTCTCGCGAGCTGTTCTGCACGGGTGTGCCTGTGACGCACCACCGACGAGAGCTCTGGAGAGCGCACGCGGCCTGCGCGCGAGCGCACAACGCATTCGTGATGAGGTGGCTCTCATCCAGGATGACGCGGTGCCACGCGAGCTGGTGCAGCTTGGACGTGACCTCACTCGCCGCCGCCTTGCCTCGTCCTCGCGGCCGCCGGCGGCTGTTGGACGGCGTTAGGCGCGCAGCTAAAATCCACGGCGTCGTGTTGGAGCTAGGGCAACCAGAGGTTCTAGCAGCACAAGCAGTCTCCGTCCACGGGGCGTCCATGTTCTCGTCTTCCTCCGAGTCCGAGTCATCCGAGTCAAAATGGCGCGCGGCCGAGGACGGGCGGACCTTACACTCCTTCAGTCGGAGCGTGTCGTAGGTCGACAGCACGACGTCGACACCCATGAAGTCGTCTGCAGTGCGGACGTTCTTGCGCGTTGATCCTTGATATGTGACGACGCTCAGGTTTGTTCGGCTGCGTAGCTCGTGCTCCCACTGCGTCAGGATCGACAGCGGTGTGACAATGAGCGTCGGTGGTCGGAGTCGAGGGATGTTGGGATTCTCCGATGCCGCCGATTCAAGTCGACAGGCTTCCCGAGACATGCTCAGCGACTCGCAGATGAGCGCGACGCAGCAAACTGTCTTCCCGAGACCCATTTCGTCAGCCAGGATGCCACCACGGATCTGACCAGCCATTTCCGCCACCTTGGCGTCCTGCCGATGCCTTCGACGTCCATCAGGGGTTGTCGCGGTGACCGCGACCGCTTCTTCGGACGAGGGAGGGGAACAGCCGCGCTCACGGTCGAGCATCCACTCGACAGCCTCGTTTTGGTAAGGCTGCAACTCCACCGCGTACTCCGGCCGCTGGTAAGGAAAGCCTGGAGTCCGTTCGAATGTCCGGCGTCGACGCGCGCGACGCTTTCTGTCGCTCGTGAACCGGTACTCGACCTGCAGCGGCAGCTTTGTTCGCATGACTTGCTGCGGCTGTACTGCTTCCTGCTGCTGTTGGCCTACGGTCGTGGTGATGGACTTGGCGGTTGACCGAGGTCGATGAGAGAGGCGTCTTCGACGACGAGATCGCGCCTGTGGCTGTGTTAGATCCGAGATCTCAAGCCCGTGGTCGTCACTCGCCCTGGAGTCAGCTTGCTGGCGCTCTGGCTGGTCACTCTCCATGGTTTCATCGACTTGCTCGACTTGAACTGACACAGGTTCTTGATCGCCAGTGACTGGTGGGCTTGTAGTCGTCTCTGCATTGTCGAACCCCATTCCAAACTCTGGCTCAGGCTCTGCACTGCTAGCGCTGCCGAACGACTCACTCCTCAAATTCGCTCGCCGTTGCTCCTCATTCCGCTGTTGCTGGTCGTTCGAGTCGAGAACCGTCACGTCCGTGTCACTGTCGGCATCACTATCGCTGAACGTGAGCATCTTCGAGACGCGTGGTTCAGCGTCGGCGACGAATGGAGCTGTGCCACCGCCGACGCGATACGTTCTGCAGTTATTTGCTACCTCCGGTTGCTTGTCATCTCCTTCGTGTGCGCATGAAATAGAGCACTTCCGGTTTCGTAAAGTCTCGTGTGACCCCGAAGCCCCCTGTTGATGCTCGCCCCGCTCTGCCTCTTCGTGCTCATTCCCCTGAAGATTCACACTTTCTTGGAAAACGGTGCGCTCGTCGTCACTCAAATGCATCGACTGCATGGACACATCCAGGTGATGCATGAGCGGCGCCGTCTGGTCGCGCGTCGTCGCGCTATCGACTTCGTCTCGTAAAAGCGATCGATCGTCTTCAGCGAGGAGTTGCTGAACATCTCCACACCCAAGCGGAGCTGCAACGAGATGAGTGCTCATGCCTGATGCCGTGACTGGCGCGAGATCACCTGCGATCGGCGACAGGTCGGCCGTTCGCGCAATGAGCCGCTGAGACGCCACTACTTCCATCGGTGAGCCTGTCCGCTCGTGATCCGCGTTCGCCGTGAGCTCGGCGTCCTGGGAGGAGAATATCGGGAAGACGGAGCTCTCGCTGCTCGCACTTGCCTCCTTCCCTATACGCCATTGTAAAGATCGAGAGAAGAGGCGTGAGCACTCGTTGCGCTTCCTCCCTCTCGGCGTCCTTTCTCGGCAAGATGACGCGCTCACTTACCTTGCGGAGTTCTGTACACGTACGATACGTCGGACACCAGGAGTGTGCTGTCGTCGGCACCCACATCCACGCCGCGACCGTGGCCTGCGCGCTGCGGGGTCAAGCTGTGCGCGCGCTTGCGACTGACTGGGCGGACGCCGACGGCACGCAGCAAGTCGCGCAGCGCATGCTCGTCACTTGGGCTCACAGGCGGCGCGCTGTCCATGGCACCGACGCCCAGCGCCGCGCAGATCGCGCGCTGTGCGTACGCCTGCCAGTCGCGCTCGTACTCGCGCTGCCACGGGCCGGGTGCCGCGTGCCGATGCCCCGGCATGGCGCCTTCTGGCGGCGAGCGCGATGTTGCTCTTTCCGCAACTTTGAACGCGGGAACCGCACCTTGATTTGATTGGCTCGATTTTGAATTGGAGCCGAAGGTGCCAGACGTGAGGCAAATGAATTGGAAGCAGAGACCAATTTGTGCCCTGCATCACTAGGCGACGACGATCCTCGCTCCCCCTCCGGCATTGACGTCCATGGGACCTCTCCATGTTGGTGACGCAGGTCGCCAGGTGCGGAGAGGACGGCCCTACACCGACGCTGATCACTACTCGAGCCAGAGGCTGCTAGTCGCGCAAGGCTGGTGGGTCATGCCCCTCGATCTCGCGGCGTGGAGCGGACGGCAGACGCGAAGCCATCTTTGCTCGCGGTTCCGACTGGGCAGCGCGTGATCGCCGCGACCGTGTCCTCGCTCAACTATGCTGGCTGCATGGTTCCTGGAGACCACACGTGGCGTTCATAGGCGTACAGACACGTCCATGGAGCCAAAGGATCACATCAAGGGTCGGTGCTGTAAATCGAGTGACCATGCTTGCCTGGTACGAAACGAGCACGAGTGGGGCCGATAACGACTAGTAAATTACGATGGAGCCTAGCCTACACATGCAAACTTCAAATTACGAGTCGATCAGGACGTCCGCCGGCGCTTCGAGGAGCCAGCCCCGACGTCCTCGTCGTCCCATGACCGGGTGCCACGCTCGCGCGACGATGTCGACTCCGAGTCCGACTCCAAGTCCGAGTCCGAGTCCGAGTCCAACGTCTCGGTCTCGTCCGCGAACAGGTTGACCTCGCAGTCGGGGTGGTCGCGCTTGGGGTCTGACGGGACCGCGTGGCACCCGAGCGTCTCGTGCACTGAAGTAGGACTCGAGGTTACAAAAGCCTCGGTCGCCTGGTCCGCCTCGGCCTCCTGACGGTAGTAGACGTCGCTCACAAGCGCAGTCGCTTTGTTTAGCGCGCGCGTGCGCACGAGGTAGGCCGCGCCTTGCAGAAGCACCTCCCGCGATACGTCGTCCCTCGACACGCCGAACTTGGCCGGGGCGATCAGCTGGACGGCAGCGAGGGCGAGACTGGAGAGCGTGCATCCGATGGACGCGGCCTCTTCAACCACAAGCTCGAGCAGGTCGAAGATGGCCGCGACACAGGCGTTGTGCTCGCGCTCGCTCTCCCACGGCAGCAGCGCCACGAAGCTGCGCGCGAACGTGAAGCAGTTCGGAGGGCAGAAGCGGAACCCGATGGCGTTGGCAAGTCGCTGCTCCGCGTCGGTCATCTCGGCGCGCGAGAACTTGCGCTCGCACATGATGTCCATCTCGGCCATCAGGATCGGACGCGCCTCGTTGAGCTTGGTGGCGGACCAGAGGCAGACCATCCCCATGAGCTGCAGCCCCGAGCGGGCGACCGACACGCCGGAGAGGAATTCGTCGAGGAAGTGCATTGCGCTGCCAGCTGAGTCCGTCTGCAGGTCGAACTCACGCGTAGTCTGGAACATCCACCGGCATATCTTGCGGCGCCACATGCGCGTCATGCCGTCGCGCTGCACCCGCACAAGGTACGCAGGGTCGCGGCGCGCCGGGGCTCGCCGTTCGCGGTCAAGGGCCCAAAAGATTGGCACGAGCTCCGGCGAGAGTCCCGCCGGCTCCATGGGCAGCGCCGGCCTCGGGGGCGAGGCTGGCAGCGCCGGCGGGGCACCGGGAGCACCGAAGTCCGTCGACATGCTCACGTCGAAATCGGCTTGCTCGCGGCCGGGGAAAGCGCGGAATGGAGGCGCATGCCGTGCCGGCAGGGGCTCGAGGGGGGCGAATACCCGCTTATCCCGATGAGGGCAAGGTTGCCCGCGCGCGGCCAACGTGTCCAATGCTCGCGCGCGGGGATGGAGCGCACGCAGCGGCTGTGAACTCGGGGACGGCGCGGGTGGGTGGGCTGGAAGACCGGCGGGCGGGCTTCGACCCGGGCGATTGACTATGCGCTGCGATTGGCGTAAAGCTCGGGTATGAGCAGCTATTTGGCGAATCGGAGAGTGAATCGGAGTCGTTTCAGCGAATGATGAGCCCGGAGTGAGGCGATTGGGCGGACTGGCAGAGCGGGCGGGTGGGCGGTCCGTCCCGAGAAAGCAACCCATTCGTACTTAGTCGGCATGCTAGGATGCGCGGGTCAGACCCGATGAGCCTCCAATGGATGGGCCGTGGGTGGGATGCGAAGCTCGTGGAAGGGAGCAACAACAGGCCACCCGGCACGCTGCTGCGCTGTACTGCGCGCAGAGACTCGGGCGGCGACTGGACACGCGCTGCGTGCCCGCCCCTGCCCCTGCCCCTGCCGCTGTCTTCTGCCAGCCAGCCTGCCTGCCTGCCAGCCAGCCTGCCAGCCAGTCTGCCTGCCAGCCAGCCTGCCAGTCTACACGCCTGCCTGCCCACGCTCGCCAGCTAGCCTTGTCGACACTCCACCTTATCGGTTCACTCGCTCGTTCCTTCATCGGAGACGGAGACGGAGACGTAGTCGCTGGGTCGTCGATACGTAGCTTGAGTCTGGTGGAGGAGGATACACGGACCAGCTGAGACCTGAGCGGGCGGGCGGGTTGGAAGGAAGGAAGGAAGGGAGGCGCGGGAATGATACGCGGGCAGGTGACTCGCTCGCTCACTCGGCGCATCACCGCGGTTCGACAGCCGCCCCCCTGGCCATGATCCTCTCCAGCAACACAGACGGACTTTGTCACGAGGACTTTGTCACCGACAGACAGACAGACAGACAGACAGACAGACAGACAGACGGACAATGCGCGCTCCATGGTGGCGGTGGCGCGCGCGTTGCTCCAGAGTACACGACGGCGCCGAGGCGACTCGCTGGGCCGCGCAAGCGTTCGGCCGCCTAGCTTGAAGAGCGGCCCATCGGCAAGGCAGGACAAGCACGAACTCTGCATGCACGAGCAATCGGATGCAAGGCCCATCCCACGGTGATGCTGGAGTGACTGGCGTGATCGGTCGGCGTACCGTGTGTACTGTAGTGCAGACGAAAACACCGAAGCGAACCGGTTCTGCGCCAGCACCGAGTCACTCGAACTGACTACCGGTTCCAAACAACCGGTTCGGAACCGTACAACGCATCGTACCGGTAGCGGCTCCAGCACCACGCGTCGCACGTGGATGAAAATAGAGCATCACGATTGGACGAACCTCGACCAATGAGAAGCTGCCGAGTGCAATGTGACGTCATGCGGGCGTTGAGCGTCGGCATGCCATGCATTGCATGCGCCGTCCGCCACGTGCTGGGCACTTCAACGGCTCAACGCCCGTCGCTACATGCTGCACGTACTGTACGAGGCGACCCGACTCCACGCTGGACCACGCGCTGGAGACTTCGCCGCGCCACGGGCTCCGACAGAAGCCACAGCGCTCCGTCTGGACTGCTGCGCTCAGCTCGGCAGCCACCGCCGCGACGGACGCGCAGCTTTGGCGTGCATCGATGGGTGTGTCAGTCCGCCGAGCGCTTCGGCGAAGTTCTCGAGCGTACTGACCGATCGGTTCGCAGTGCATGCAGACCTGGATTGGAAACTTTATCGAGGCGAGAAAGTGTTGGACGAGCCTGAGAACACGGCCCATCTCCATCTGGCACCGATTGTGGCGTTGTGCAAACGCTGACGAGCGCAGTCCCTATGCTTGGAGCCTTTGCAAATCGATCACTTCAAGCAGCGCCACAACGGCGACGGCCTGCGTGCCCAGCAGCAAATCCCCCGAAGTCGAGGCAGCAGTCGCATCGACCGACCGAGCGTCGACTGCAGCGACATTCGTGTAGCGGCACAGTACATGTCACCGCCACGAGCTGTCCGCCCCACACGCTGCTGCACCGAATGATATGTCTAACGGCCTCATCAGCTGCGGCACCTAGACGGAGGCGCCACCGCGCGGCCCGCACGGTCGACGCCGGCCGTTCCGCGCGCTCGCGCGCACAGTACTCACTCGACGCGCGAGGAATGCTCGCGCATGTTCTGGCTGGCCCAAATGTTCGCGGCGTGCCAACTGCGGCGCGGATCTTAGCCGGGAAATATCCAAGCGCTTGCTCGCTCCCGCTCAAGACGAATTTTCTCGAAATGCGAAACGCTATATTCCACGAGTCCCTGTCCAAGCCGATTGTTTGCTGCCTTTCTTTCGCACTGGCTATTTTACGCGGAGGGTTGCACTTCCGGGGCGGAATATGGACATACAAAACTCAAGAGTGAGTGGGCTGCCCGCGCTCCGTCTCCCCATGCCATTCCGCCTTTTCTCGCCTTGTTCGCAGCAGCACCACCGCGTCCTTCACGCCCACGTCGTCTCGACCTCCTCTGCTCGAAGCAGCAGCAGCAGCTCTGCGTCTGTAGCGCGCGCTCGACCGCTCGACCGCTCGACCGCTCGACGCCCCTCCTCTTTGTCTGCTCCTCGACTGACCCGCGCCAGCACCGCTCGCGCGAGTCGGTCGGTCGTTCTCTCGGTCTCGAGGCCGCCTGCCGGGTCCGGGACACCCCGTCCTTCCCTCGGACCGCGGCGCTCGGCTCGCGGTCGCTCGCGTGGACTCCCCGCGCGCGCAAGTGGAGCGGAGAGAGCGAGAGAGCGATCTGGAAGACGCAAAGACAGGATGGGTGCGGCGGACTGGCTGTGGCTGCGGAGGGCGGAAAGGAAGAACGATGCCGAGGCGGCCAAGAAGGCGGCGGCCGTCGCCGGTGCGCGCTGGCAGGCGGTCGAGGGCGTGACGCGCGCGAACAGCGGCAAGAAGAAGCACTTCAACGCACTGCGGCTGCACGGGTACTCGATGGCGAGCGCCAAGGACTTGCTGCACCAGACGGTGGTGACCAAGCTGTACCCGGCGATGGTGCAGCTCAAGCTGTCGCCGCTGCGTGGCTGTGCGCTGGGCAAGGACGCGAAGGAGTCGGAGGAGAAGGAGCCTGCGGCTAGCCAGGAGGCGGAAGGCGCTGCGTTATCTCAAGTTGCTGCCAAGTGGCTGTCGAGCGAGGCGTCGCTGCGCTTCGCCGAGGAAGTCAAGTGCATGGCGGCGGACGACGCGAGTCGATTCGAGATGACGAGCGATGGGTGTGGTGGCGTGTATTTTTTAACGGCGGAGTCCAAGTCTTCTTCCCGCCAGAGCAAGATGAAGAAGATGGACCCGTTCGGAGTCTTTAAGCCGCGTGACGAGGAGTACATGGCGCCGAAGAATCCGCGCGGGTATGTGAAGGAGAATGCGGTCGTTGGCGTCACGGAGCACCCCGTGAACAAGGGGTTCCGCGTGGGGAACGGAGCGCTCCGTGAGCGCGCCGCGTATTTGTTGGACGAGGCGTACGGGAGCTTCAGCGGCGTGCCCGTCACAAACCTGATGATGCTTGACGTGAACGGCGAGACGAAGGAGGGCTCGATGCAGCGCTTTGTGCCGTCGGAGTGCTCTGCTGAGGACATGGGGACGCTCAAGTTCTCGATCCCGGAGGTGCACAAGATCGGCATTTTCGACGTGCGGCTCTTCAACACGGACCGCCACGCCGGCAACATTCTGCTCACGTTCCGCCCGCAGGAGCAAACGTACGCGATGACGCCTATCGACCACGGCTTTTGCTTGCCGTCATTCAAGCACCTCGACAGCGCGTGCTTCGACTGGCTGCAGTGGCCGCAGGCGCAGTTCCCGTTCACGAGCTCGGAGCTCGATCACATTTCGTCGCTGGACGCGGCCCGCGATGCGGCGATGCTACGCGCGACCGGTATCGAGGAGGAGTGCGTGGCGACGATGCGCATGTGCACGGCGGTGCTGCAACTCGGGGCGGAGGCCGGGTTCTCGCTGTTCGAGATCGGGAGCTGCCTCCAGCGCGAGGGCGACTTCTCGTCGCCGTCTAAGCTGGAGGTCGTGGTGGCGGCGGCGGCGACGGCGGTGGAGACTGGCCGTGGGCTGACGGAGGCGGACGGTGCCGCGTTCTTCGACGCGCTGGTGGCGGAGGTGGCCGCGTCGGCGCTCGGCATGTTCGCGGAGCAGCCGAAGAAGAAGGTGCGCAGCATCAGCTGCTTCACGTGATCGCCCACTCCGCCCCTTGTAGCGTGGTGAGTAGTGTGTTTTGGATGAAGAAACATGAAGAAACCCGGGAAGAAACAAATCGATGTGCAGATAACGAGACGAAGAAACAATAGCAAGCGCCGGCGAGTGAGTCGGCCAAGGAACGAGCACAGACGGCGGGCGTGAGGCATGCGATGGAGCCTGCGAGCCGCCCTGAGGTAGATCTATACGCGAGAGGAGAAGACAGTCAGTGGTTTCGCACTGCGTCCGTTTCTCGCAAACCTGCCGTGCCTATTCTCGCGTCGCTAGACCCTCCTCGGCGGTTTCCGCCGGTCTGCACTGCTTGCAGGCGGCTGCAGTCCCTCATTCCTCTCGACAGACCACAGCGAGCGAGCGAGCGAGCGAGCGATTGGCATGGCGCCAGTGGACAAGGCGGCGGCGCCGCAGGCGCAGGCCAAGCGCGCGCTCAAGCTCGAGCTGGCGCGGCCGGCCGAGCTCTCGGCGAGCGACGACCTCGAGCACGAGCGCGAGGATGAGGACGGGCGGCTATTGGGCGAGGGCGACGGCAGCGACGAGGAGCACGACCGCCGCCGGCTGCTGGGCAACCGCAGCCTATACATGGACAGCCCGCGCGCGTCCGGGCCGGACGAGTCGGACCTGAGCGCCGCCGAGATCGCGCACCGCCGCCGCGTGGGCGCCGCCACGCTGGGCACGCTTCTGCTCGCCGTGCTCACGTGCGTCGCGCTGCTGCGCGTGTTGTCGAATCACGAGGCGCTCGGCGCGCTGCCGCCCATCATGCAGCGCTTCATGAGCGCCACCACCTCCAAGGGCGTGCGCGAGTCGCTCGAGCAGTACACGGCGGTGCGTGCAACGTACAACGTTGGCCGCCTTCAACGTATAACGTGAGATGTGTGATGTGTGATGTATGATGTGTGACGTGTGGCACGGACCGACGACGGCGGCGACGCTCACAGGGGCCGCGCCACACGGGCTCGACCGGCGACGAGGACTTCGCCAGGTTCATCCGCGCCAAGGCGCTGGCCTTCGGCTTCGACGAGTCCGCGATCAAGCTCGATCGCTTCGAGGTGCTCGTGAACGAGCCCGAGGTGCTCTCGCTCGAGCTGCGCAAGCGGCCCAAGACTTCGAGCGCGAACGCGACTGCGAGTGCGACACTGGCGCCGCCGCTGGCCGCCTTCGACTTCCTCGGCGCCTTCCGCGCGCGCACCAAGTCGACCAAAGCACGGGCTGCATTCCCGCCCTTCCACCTGTATGCCAAGAGCGGCGCGGCCTCCGGCGCGCTCGTGTACGCGCACTTCGGCGGATCGGACGACTACGAGGCGCTGCAGCGCGCCAACGTGAGTGTGGCCGGCCGCCTTGTGCTCGTGCGCATGGGCGGCACGCTCTCGCTCCCTGCTAAGGTGTTGCTAGCCGGCAAGTTCGGCGCCGCCGCCGTGCTCACCTACCAGTGCGTACATCGTGCGCGCTCTACTCTCTACTCATGACTCGCCACCTCTCAAGGACTCGGGATTGAATGTTGGTGCCTGGCCGTTAACTGCAGCGACCCGGCGGATAGCGGCGGCCCCAGCGTGCCCGACGGTCCGTGGCGCGCGCACTCCGAGGCGGCCTACGGCTCCGTGTATATGGGCAACGGGGACCCGTCGACGCTCGACAGCGGCTCGGAGTTCGCCGCGGATCGCATGAGCGTCGACGAGGTCTTCTCGGACGACAACACATTCAACCTGCTGCCGCCTGTGCCGAGCATGCCAGTGAGCGCAGCCGTTGTCTCGGAGCTGCTACTGCACGCGGCCAGGCAGACGACCGCGGTCGCGGCAGCCAACAAGTCGGCACCGGCCGTGTTTGGTGGCCGCTGGCCGCGCGCCGGCGGACTCGTCAATGCCAGCTATTCTGTCGAGCTCTTCGGCGGTCCGAGGGCTAACACCACCACCAGCAGCAGCAGCAGCAGCAAGAGCGACCTAGTTCTCAGTATGGAAGCGCGCAACAAATACGCGCTGCGCAACGTGACCAACGTGCTCGTGACGGTGCGCGGCGCGCGCGAGGCCGACCGGTACGTGATTGTCGGCGCGCAGCGCGACTCGGTTGCGACCAGCGCCGCCGGCGTCGGCTCGGGCAACGCTGTCTTCCTTGAGGTGCTGCGCGGTGTCGGCGGATTGCTGGCCGGCGGCTGGCGGCCGCACCGCACGCTGCTGCTCGCGAGCTTCGACGGCGAGCAGTTCGGCTCGGTCGGCTCCTCGGCCTGGATCGACCGGCACTTCTCACACCTCAGTGGCCGCGGCGTCGCCTACCTCAACATGCACGACGCCGTGCGCGGCGCCGGCGCGCTGCACTGCGAGGCAGCGGCGTCACTGCGTCGCAACGTCTTCCTCGTCTCGGCTGCCGTCGCCCAGCCCGAGAGCGCCGTCAACACCGCCAGCTTCTTCACGGCCACTGCTCGCCGTCTGGAGGAGACCGCGACCACCGTCGCCATCGCTACCGACGGAGCTGCCGAGACGGTCAACGACGCAGCGTCCGACGCCGACGACAGCGAGGAGTCCAGCGCGTCGCTGCTGCCAGTCAACACGACGTTCGCGCGCGAGGATCTGCCAGACTCGGGCAGCTCGGTCTTCTCGTCGTGGCTCGGAGTCACGCGCGCGGCTGGCGACTCGCACGCGGAGCTGCCGAAGGTGGATCTGCCGGGTACAACAGGCCGCATCTCACCCTTCCTGGCGCGGCTGGCCATCCCAACGGTCGAGCTCGACTTCGACGGCGGCTACTTTGGCGTCGAGGGCACGGCCAACGACACGCTCGAGTGGATGACGACGTTTGTCGACCCGAGCTTCAGCCTGCATCGCGCAGCCGCGCAGCTCTACGGCGGCGTCGTCCTCTCGTTCAGCGACGGCATCTTCCTCCAGTACGACTTCACCGAGGTGGCGCGCGACCTACGTCGAGGAGAGAGCTACCTCGTTGACGCGTTGCAGCGCTCGGGCATGTCGGCCAGCGTGCCTCTCGCGCGCCTGCGCGCCGCCATCACGAGCTTCGAAGTCGCCGCCGTCGCGGTCGCCGAGGAGATGCGTGAGATGACTGAGGCCATGGCCAGCGTGCTCAGTGGCGAGCTGGTTATCGACTACAAGCGCGTACGTGAGATGAACACGCGCTTGCTCATGACGGAGAAGGCCTTCCTGCTGCCGGCCGGTCCGCCGCGCGAGCCGTGGCTAAAGCATGTACGTAGCCTGCCAGCCGGTCGACTACCTAAGCGGACGCACTCGGCGCTAACTGGAGGCGATACATGGCTGCCAGGCGCTGTATGGCTTCTCCGAGTGGGACGACTACCGCGCGGGCTTCTTCCCGAGCGTCACGCAGCAGCTCGCGGACGGCAACTCGATGACGGCGCGCCGCGAGCTCACGCGGCTGTGCGTGGCCATCGAGCAGGCAGCCGATACGCTCTCGACCACGGTGCTGTAGGTGCTCAGGCTTCGCGCCGCTCTATAGACAATGAGCGGCCTCGCTATCCACAACACGCCACCTGCTTTACCGAGTTGAAGCGCTCTTCAACTTGAATTGTACTTTACCAAGACGCAGAGTGCGCTGGGGAGATGTACAATCACTCTTTGAATATCTTGGCAATTCGGACATCACTCTGCTCTGTATCCTTCGCGGGTGAGAAGGAAGGGAGCGGAGCGGAACGGACGGATCGGCGACCGCGGAACATGGAGAAGAGCCGGCAGCCCGTGCGCTGGCTGGTGCTGCTGCTGTCGTGCCTGCTCATGATCGGCAACTACTACTGCTTCGACAACCCGGCGGCGCTCAAGAGCCAGCTGCAGCAGCGCTTCAGCCGAATCCCCAAGGACCGCTATGAGTTTCTCTTTGTACGTCACGCGTCCGCGTCCACGTCCACGTCCGTGCCGGCGCCGACGCGCTTCACACGCGCCTGACCGCTGCTTGGACGCGCACCGCTGTAGAACCTGCTGTACACGCTCTATTCGGTCCCGAACATCGCGCTGCCGTTCTTCGGCGGCGTGCTCGTGGATCGCTTTGGCGCGCGCGTCATGCTGCTCGCGTTCTCGACAGCCATTCTCGCGGGACAAGTGGTCTTCGCCGCGGGCTGCTCACTCTCAAGCTTCAACCTCATGCTGGTGCGGCCCGCCCATGGAGCGCGTGCGCGCCGAGATGCAGCGGGGTAACACGCCGCGCGTGTTTGCAGGCGGGACGCGTGCTCTTCGGCTTTGGCGGCGAGAGTCTAGGCGTGGCGCAAGGCACGCTAGTCGCGTCCTGGTTCAAGAACAGCGAGCTCGGTACATGCGTGGTCGCTTGCGCGCGTCTGGGTCTCGCCCACGCGGTCTAACCCTATCGGACTCGCCACAGCGCTAGCACTAGGGATCAACCTAAGCGTGGCGCGGCTGGGCAGCGTGATCAACAACGAGGTGAGCCCGACGATCGCCAAGGCGGAGGGCGTGTCGGCCGCGCTCTGGTTCGGCGTCGCCATGTGCGTCATGTCGTCGGTCACGGTGCTGCTGGTGCTGCCGCTCGACAAACGCGCTGAACGCGCGGCCGCGCCGAGCGGCTCAGACGCGGCGGGCGAGTCGCAGAAGACGCACTTTAGCGACATCAAGCACTTCCGGCCGGCGTTCTGGCTCCTGGCGCTCAGCTGCCTGGTCGTCTATGGCTGCGTGATCCCGTTCAACAGCGTCGCGAGCAGCCTGCTCATGGAGCGCGACCTTTTCAAGGAGCCGCCGGTCGCCTGTCGGCGCTGCGGCTACGGCGCGTACGCCAACGAGTCGTGCGAGGCCGTGGCCGCTGGGTGCCCGCCCGTGCCGCCGTACGCATGGCCGCTGCCCAAGCTGTCGGCAAACTGCTCGATCGCGGAGCCGGAGGACCAGTGGCGGTGCTCGACGAGCCCGCCGCTGATCGACGACAGCAAGATCAACTGCGACGACGAGGCCTGGAAGCGCGGGCCGCTCACCGCGACGTACTGCGCCAAGAAGGCCGACGCGGCGCAGAGGGCCGCGACGCCCATGAGCGTCCCGTACATCATCTCGGCCGTCATCTCGCCCTTCCTCGGCTTCGTCGTCGACCGCATCGGCCTCCGCGCGCTGCTCGCGCTCGTTGCGCCGCTCGCGCTGACGCTCGTACACGTGCTGCTCGGGCTCACGAGCGTCGACCTGTACGCGCCGCTAGTGCTACAAGGCGTCGCGTACAGCGTCTTCGCCGCCGCGCTCTGGCCGTCGGTGCCATGTACGTAGGGCGTCGAGCGCGCTTGCGGCTGGTTCGGAGCGGACGCGTCTGATCACTCGCGACGGACGCTGCGTGCAGACGTGGTCGAGGCCAAGCACGTGGGGAGCGCGTACGGAGCCATCACGTCCATCCAGGTGCGCGCTTGGGCGGAGGGGGGCGATGTGATGCGCTCGGAGCTGACCGGGCGGCTGGGACCGACGTAGAACATCGGTCTGGCGCTCTTCCCGCTCGCGGTCGCCGGCGTTCACAACCGCAGCGGCGGCTACATCCCGGGCGTGGAGCTGCTGTTCGTGTCGTTCGGCGTGGTCGGCAGCCTCGTGGGCGTCGCGCTCAACGTCGTGGACGCGCGCAACGGGTCGATCCTCAACGGCTCGACAGCGAGCGCGGCCAAGATCCGCGCGGCGTCGCTCCTGCTGGACGAGGAGGCGGACCAGGACAGCAAGGCGCTGCTCGACAACGAGCACTGACAGTGGCACGGCCGCGCGCTCGAGCTGACGACGACGCTCGCTGACTGCTTCCTGCCTGCCTGCCTGCCTGCCTGCCTACGCGCTGGCGTGCTGGCTGGAAGTCGGGCGAGTCATCCGCCGGAAACCGGCACGTCAGGCGAGCGAGACGCTAGCGAAAAATTCGGTGTCACATACAAACCGCTAGCTTGTCTAGCCGCAAATTTCGAGGGAAATTGTCGCGGAGATACATTTCTGCAAACACGAACGAGCGAGCGAGCGAGGCTGTCCTGTCCTGACGCGAATTTTTGGCGATCGAGCAAGCCACCACCCACCGGGCTTTGATATCAGCGCGAAAAGGAACCCTCGCTCGCTTGCTCGACGAGTCCGTCACGGAGAGCTGCTCGCCTCGCATCAGTCTGGCCCCGGTTCCGGCGGCCGCGACCGCGACCTCGCGGCCGGAGTCAACTGGCTGCTGACTTGACTTCGCGTGTGTGCAGCAAGCAGGCGGCGCCACACACCCCGCGCTCCCGCACGCCACTAACACCGCGCGCAGGGCTCGTGCCAGCTGTGCGAGAGTCGCCGGCGTTCTACCCTCGGGGTCTCGCGGTGGCGCCGCCCAGACCCGACCGGGCGCTGTGACACCGTCCTCGACTACTTGGACTCGCATGTCTCGACGTGCTGGGCGGGCCTGCCTATCCGCAGCGAGGACGAGGTTGCCGCCATGCATCTTCGCAATTCGTGCGAACACTTGCTGCCAGGAGTCGCGCAGTTCAGTTCGCGCAAGGAGCGAGGAAAAATTGACGAGGATGGGGCGGTACGTACAAACAAAATTTGCAACAAAATGCATGCAGTAATGCGTGACTTTACATAGAGCGTTCAAGCACGGATGACTATGCCGCTTCGCTGCGGAGCGCCGCTTTACGAGGTCGTTGAGCCAGCTTTAGCACTTCGCTGACCATAAATTCTCCTGCGGTTCGGGGTCGACTCGACGCGACTACCAGGGTGCCAAAAACCAAGAGGGAAGAAGCTCGGCATGGCGAACGACCTCGCTGACCCACGGGCCGAATTATACTTGGTTTTCGTATTGATAAACCCGCGGAGAAGTCGCCCGGCAAGTCGAATGAACCCAGTGGCCCACGGACCGGACGAAACCACTTGAACGCAGTATACTGCGGGTCCTGCGCAGGCTCGCCGAGTTTCCGAACAGGCAACCTGACCGCGCACCGAGCGAGCGGCGTACAGTGCGAAAGCGACGAGAGAGAGCGCGCGGCCGGCGAGCGACGCAGCAGTAGCAGCAGCAAGACGCGCAGGGCTCGGGCGACGTCCTCGCCCCCTCCCTCCTCCCCTCCCTCAGACCCCACTACGCGCGCGCGCCGCCGTCCCGCGTCAGCATTTAGCTAGCTAGCCGGAGTCCGCGTCGCTCGGCTACCTGCCTACCTACCTACCTTCCTTCCTCCCGCCGCCCCGCCCTTTCCGCCTGGTCGGCGACGCGCACGGCGCGCATTGAGCCATGGACGCGTACGAGCAGGTCAAGGTCATCGGCAAGGGCTCCTTCGGCGTCGTGACGCAGATCGTGCGCAAGGCCGACGGCAAGGTGCGCGCGCGTCTACTGTGAACCCGACTGCGCCGCTCTCTCCTCGGTCGCGCGCGCGAGGATGTGTGCGCTCACTTCGCTGGTCGTTTCGTTATTTGCCGTCTTGTTCCCAGGCGCTCGTGTGGAAGGAGGTCAACTACGGCGCCATGAGCGAGAAGGAGAAGCAGCTGATTGTCAGCGAGGTGCGCGCGCTTCCCGAACCAGGCGGCGAACAAGACGCCGAACGGGTCTGAGGGCTGACGCGTCTTGTTGGCGCCGGACAGGTCAACATCCTGCGGGAGCTGCGCCACCCGCACATCGTGCGATATCTGGACCGCGTCATCGACAAACAGGCGACCAAGATCTACATCGTGATGGAGTACTGCGAAGGCGGCGACCTGGGCCAGTTCATCAAGCGCAAGAAGCGCGAGGGGTGCGTTTCACCGGCGGACTGCGCCTCTAGTCGCTCACGCCGCGGCTAACGGATCGCCGACACGCAGGTCGTACATCGAGGAGGGCTTCATCTGGCACATCTTCACGCACATCTTCCTGGCGCTCAAAGAGTGCCACCGCCACCGCGAGGGCAACGCCGTGCGGCCGATCCTGCACCGTGACATCAAGCCGGGCAACATCTTCCTCGACTCGAACGTGCGTAGCGCCGGACGCGTCGCCGTGGCGGCTCTTGCAAGCGCCTGAGGACTGACGAGAGCCGTATGTGGGGGTGTGCGTCTGTTGGACAGAACAACGCCAAGCTGGGCGACTTTGGTCTGGCCAAAGAGCTGAGCAGTGAGTCGCGGTTCGCGCAGACGAACGTGGGCACGCCGTACTACATGAGCCCCGAGATGGTCAACGAGATGACGTACGACGAGCGCTCGGACATCTGGGCCCTCGGCTGCCTGCTCTACGAGATGGCCACGCTTGCGTACGTGCCCGCCGCTCGCCATCAGCGGGCTCTGCGCGTCGAGAGCCTCACTCTGGGGCATTCCATGCGCTCAGGCCGCCGTTCGACGCGACCAACCAACTCGCGCTGGCCAAGAAGATCAACGCCGGCAAGTTCACGCGCATCCCGTCGCAGTACTCGGAGGGCCTCTTCCAGGTTATCCGGTGGATGCTGCACCGTCAGGTACGCCACGGAGTCGCAAACCAAAGCGCACGCGGCGCCACGCCGAGCTAACAGACGAGTGTGTGCGCTCGTGTCGCAGCGCTCGCGACGGCCGCGTGTGGAGGACCTGGAGCGCGTGCCGCAGCTGCAGCAGCGTCTTCGTGCGTACGCGGCGGCTAACAGCGCGCCTGCGCCGGCGCCGGACCAGCAGCTGCAGGCCAACTACAACCAGAAGATGAAGGAGCTGCTGGCGATTGAGGAGGACCTGCGGCGTCAGGAGGCCGCGCTCATGGCGCGTGAGAAGAAACTCAAGGGTGCGCGGGCGGCGTTTGTCTGTTTCTACCGGTTGCTCCTCCCTACTGTTGCTCATTGGTACTGTGCGTGTGCCTTGGACGCGTCTAGAGCTCGAAGTGGACTACATGCGGCGCGAGAGCGAGCTGAAGAAGCGCGAGCAAATGTGCGTGCGCGTGCTCCTCCTTCGGCGCCGGGCGGTCGCGAACTAACTGGCTCGCGGTCGCGCTGCGCAGGGTGGAGATGATGTCGCGCAAGATGGCGTACAACTCGGCGAAGGTGTCGTCACCGACGACGTCGGACGGGTCCAACTCGAGCGTGGACAACAACTACTCGAGCGGCGGCGCAGGCAGCCCGAGAAGAAGGGTCGCGGACAACAACGGTGGGAGCCCTGGTCGCTCGGGCGCTCGCCGCCCTGGGCTGGCGGACTTCCATTCTCACTCTGCAGGCGAACTGCTTGGCAAACAGCCCGCGCCGGAGGAGACGGGCGGCTCGCAGCGGTCCCAACGCGCCTTCTTTAGCGGCAGCAACGGCTTCCCCAAGGGGCAGGGCAGTCCGTACTACGCCGGGGACGCAGGCGCGGCCGCTGCCGGCGCGCCCGTCGCCTCTGCGCCGGCGCCGACGCCGTCGAGCAACCGACTGAATCTGGTGAGTCGATGGCCGCGCGTGTTCGGCGGCAAGTAGGCGCGGGGCATCAAGGACTCACGCGCGTGCGTGCTGGCTGCCGGGCAGATGAAGGGCATCTGGAAGAAGAGCTAGATCCTCGAGCCTCTCGTCTCCTCTCTTCTCGCGGCAGTGGCCACGGAGGGCGGGCGGACGCGCTAGGCAGATTGCTCTAACCCGTGTTGTTTTACGTAACATACTCGGCTCAGTCGCCGTCCTTGGCGTCCACGCGGATCCGCAGCAGCCCCTCGACGTTCGTGCGGCAGATCGGACACGTGCTGGACGAGCGGCGCAGCGCCTCGGCGCAGTCGCCGCACAGACACATGTGCCGGCAGGGCAGCACGGTCGTGCTGCGCGGCTCGCTCATGCAGATGACGCACTCGGCGCCGTCTGGGATCTCCAGCTCGCCGCTCTGGCCCGCCGCGGCGCCGGCCTCGCCCTCGGGTTTGGCTGGCGCCACGGACCCGTCCATGCCATAGATCTCCTGCAGCTCGTACGCCAGCCCGTCGACCTGCTCGGACGGAGGCAGTTCCACCACACGCGCGTATCATGAGAATTAGCGCGTCTCGGCCATACCCGTCGCGGCGGTCGAGACGCACGAGGATCTTCTGCTTGAGCACTTTGACGCTCCAGGCGCCGGTCGGCTGTCGCTCCAGCGTCGCGAACGTCGACTGCGACTGCAGCTTGTCCGACTCTGTCGCCGCCGAGCGAGCGCCGAGCGAGCGAGGAGAGAGAGAGAGAGAGAGAGAGAGAGGTGAGTCCGTCTACCACGCTCTCGGCCCGCCGCCGCCGTGGAGACAACGACAGCGACAGCTCTCCGGCGAACGTACTGTCGTCGACGGCCAGCACGATAACGAGTGGGTAGACGCTCGAACCCGACTGGTACTGCAGCTCGCGCTCCTGGAAGATCCCGACGTCCAGCGCCGCATCCTCCGGCGCCTCGCACAGCCGGAAGCGCTGGCCGAGGCCCTCAGGGAAGCGGCGCTCAACCGCCGGCAGCGCGTGCGGGTGCACGAGCGCGAAGGTCGAGCCGCCGGTGGCCGCGTCCACCGTCTCGGCCGCGACGACCAGCAGCGAGGCGCGACACGGTCTGGTCGCGTCGAACTCGAACTCGAGACCGAGGCGGCCGCCCGGCGCTGGCGTGAGGCGCAGCGAGCCCTTCTTCAGGTTCACGTGGCTCCGCACCGTGCTCGTCTGCTGCAGCTCTGGCGCCTCGGGCAGCAGCGCCTGGTTCGACATGAAGGCCATGTCCGGCCGCCCGCGGCTCAGGTATAGCGCCTGCATCTGCGCCGGCGTGTACTGCCCGTGCGCGCTGCCGCCCGCCGGCTCGCCGTACAGCGTGCCGTGCCGCGAGCCGCGCTGCACGCTTGCCGTGTGGCCCATGGCGCGTGGTGGCTTGCTCTCGTTCTCGCCACCCCGCCCCGCCTCGCCTCGCGGCTTCCTGCTGCTTTGGCGCTATTGATAGCAAAGCAGCCAGGAGCTCCTCACGCAGGCCTCCATTTCGCGGACGGAATTGGAGGACGAGGGCTTTATTCTCTCGAATAGAAGCCCCTCCCACTTCAACTTGGTATGATACACTTGGCTAGCTACACTACGACGGCCTCCGGCGCATGGCGCTTGGCGCGCGACGCTCGTGGACCGACGGCGTCAGGCGCCCCTGGCACGCGGCTGGCGCATCTTGAGCGCGACACGCAGCTGCAGGCGGCCCAGTAGGCGCCCGCCGATGGTCAGCGACACGACGACCTCGCGCTTGGCACCCGTGGCGTCCACGCTGAAGGTCCCGTGGCCGAAGAGCTGCTGGTCGAGCGCCGCGCCGACGGCTGTGGACGTCGTCGACATGGACAGCGTGGACGCCGTGCTGCTGCTGAGCGACGCGCCAGGCGTGCCCTCCGACGCCGTCGAGGGCGTCGGCGAGAGCGCCGTGAGCGACGAAACGGACGACGAGTGGCTGCCTTGCCCGCCCTGGCCGCGCAGGCGCGAGACGGACGCGCCTTTGGACAGCGCACGGCCGCCGCGCGCGGACGGAGCGCGCAGCAGCACCGCCACGTGCTTACTGCCGGCCGCCGCGGCCATGGTGTGGTACCGCAGGCCGCGCTCGACAAAGTCGTTCCACTTGATGGCGTGGAAGTTGGACGTAGGCGTGAGCGTGGACGCGAACTCGTCGAGCGCGCCGCTGCCGCCGAGCGCGCTGCTCATGCTGGCGCCGAGTCCGCCGCCGCCGGCGAAGAGCTCGCCCCACGTCAGGTGCTCGGCGACCTCGTGCAGCTTGCGCTGTTGCGCGAACACGTCCTCGCACGGCAGCGGGAAGAGGAAGCCGAACTGCAGGTGCTCGGCGCGGTCGAAGACAGCCGAGTCGATGGCGTCGACCCAGCGGATGGAGCGGAACTCGACGCGCAGCCGCAGCTCGCAGGCGCCCGGCACGTCGCGCATGCGGCCCGCGGCCAGCAGCGAGCGCGTGAAGCGGCTCGACTCGAGGATGTTGGGGTTCGCGCCGCTCGAGTTGGCGTGCCAGCCCGCGTCCTCGGTCACGAAGTGCCTCGCCGAGGCGCCGACGCTCGCGCGCGGCAGCGCCACGCGGAAGCTCGCGGCCACGGGCTTGTGGTCCGACGTGGTCACCTGCTCGCACGACGAGTAGCTCTCGCACTCAATGTTGCCCTCCATGCCGTCGAGCGACGCGAAGAGCACGCGGTCCGTGTAGGACGGCACGCGGAAGCCTCCGTGGCTCGCGGCCAGCGAGTAGTTGGCCGCCAGCTCGCCCGGCGCGCGCGGGTCGCCGATCGCCTGTCCGCGGATGCGCCGGAACGTCGGGTAGAAGGCGATCTCGGGCTCCTGGAAGCCGAAGAAGACCTGGTTCGACGACCGCAGCGCCCACAGCTCGTCGTGCTCCTGCAGCAGCGCGCGCAGCGCCAGCGAGACGCGCGCGCTCGCGTCCGCGTCCGCGTCCGCGTCGAGCTGCTTGGTCGTTGACGAGCGCCGCGCCGCGCCGCCCTCGCCGTCGTCCTCGACCGAGCTGCGCAGGCTGCTCAGGCGACTCCGGCCGCCACTGCTCGCGCTGCCATCGCTCGAGCGCTGGCGCGGGTCCGTGCGCGGCGTGAGGAACTCGCGGAAGCTCACCGAGTCCCTCGGCGAGTGCTCGCTCTCGCGCTGGAGCATCGCGGGCGAGCCCGGCGACGCGAGCAGCGCCGGCAGCGACGGCTCGGTGGGGTCGCAGCTCGCGTCCGAGACCCGCGGGCGAGCGCCGAGAAGACCGGCGGCCGCCGCCGCCGGGCCGCGCGCCCGCACGTCCTGCGCGCCGATGGCCGTGAGCGCCTGCAGCATCTCGCTCGGCGTCGCGCCGCGCCGCGTCATGCGGTAGTTGAGGTCGCCGAGCACGAAGCTGTGGTGGTGCAGGTGCGGGAAGCCGAAGCCGTGGTCCTCCTCGTCCAGGTACAGCTGCTGCAGGATCTCCATCGCGTCCTGGTTGCGCCGGTGCACCTTGGACGGCGGCGGCCCGTGGCCCGGCGGCTCGCTCCGCCCGCAGCCCGCGCCGTCCTCGTCCGCGCCGTCCTCGACGCTCTCGTCCGTGTGCGCGCGCCGGCGGCCAGCGGCTCCTGCTGCGGCTGCGGACGACAATGATGACGAGGCCGAAGAGGTCGCTGCTGCCCCGCCGCGAGGCGCCTTGGGCTTGCGCCTGCCCGAGGAGGACGAGTCGGACGCGAGGTGGCACGTGACGAAGGCGAAGGACGTGTCGTCGTAGCGGAAGGACATGCCGACGGCGCCCTTGTTGGACGCGCGGCCGAAGACGAGCAGCGACTTGCCGCGGAAGACCTCCTGCGCGCTGCGGCTGCCGCCGCGGCCCGCGCGCGCGGGCATGCGGAAGCGGCCCGCCATGACGGCGCTCTCGCGCACGAAGATGCTCAGCGCGATGTACCCGTGGTAGCCGAGCGCCGTCGCGCGCTTGCCGATCTCGCACGAGTAGTGCACGTACTTGACGCCCGCGCGCACGGCCAGGTGCTGCAGCACCTTGCTCTGCAGGTCCGCCAGGTCCATGCACTCCTGCACGCCGACCACGTAGATGTCGTAGCCGAGCGGGATCCACGCCGGCTGCGCGCGCCACACGAGCGCGTCAGCGCCTCGTCAGTCGCCCGCTCCCCCCCGCCCCGCGCGCGCTCGCCGGCGAGGGCGACAGCCATGTACGCACGCACCAGCTCGGCCTCGTCCACGTCCTTCTCGCCCATGTTGAACGTCGAGACGAAGATGGAGACCGTGGCGGCCGGCGGCGCGCTCGCGGTCGGCCGCGCCGCGGCCACGACCGGGGCTGCGGCCGCGGCCTGCGTCGCCTCGGCGACGCCCTTGACCTTGGAGAAGTGCTCCCGCCAGCGCTGCTTGTAGCTCAAGAGCTGCTGCTGCTGCGCGTCCGGCAGCAGCTGCGTCTGCTGGCGCTTGTGCACCTGCAGGTACAGCGGCAGCGGGTACAGCGGCCGCTCCGCCGCGCCGAAGCTCGCCAAGTCGCCCGCCTCGGAGCTCGAGTGGCTAGACGCCGCGCCGTCCTCGACCCGGGCGCGCACGGTCGTCGGCGTCGCCGAGAAGCTCGCGCCGCCGCCGCCGGGACCGCCGGCCGCCACCGCCACGGCCGAGTCGCTGGGCGTCAGCCGGAACGAGCCGGTCGACGCCGAGCGCAGCACGATGGACTCGCAGCCGTCGTCCTCGCTCGCGGGCGCCGTCGCACCGGCCGCGCCCACGCGCTTCTTCCTCGGCAGCACGAGCGGCGGCCGCGGCTGGCTCTCGGTCGGCGACGACACGCTCTCGAGCTCGTCCGGGTCGTCCGCGAGCGGAATCGCGCCGGCCAACGCGCGCTTGCGGCAGAGCCCGCCGTACACGATCGAGTTGGACAGCGCGTTCAGGTCCTGGACCACCTGCGCGCACAGCCCGATGCTCACGTGGTGCTCGCCGAGCGCCTCGACGACTGTGCGCGGCATGGCGACAGGCGAGAGGCGAGAGGCGACAGGCGAGAGAGAGAGAGAGAGAGCGCTTGTCAGTGTTCGCGTTCGCGTCGGCGCTGGCGCGGCGAGGCCGAGGCGGGAGAGCGGCGCGCGCGGACGTACGGCGGTAGATCATCATGGGCGAGCGGTGCGCGATGAAGACGACGAGGTAGAGCAGGAGCTTGCGGCGGATGAGCATGGACGACGTGTCGGCCTCGATCGTGTCGTGCCGCGCGACGCGCTGCTTCATGTTGACGTGGATGCGCACGAGCAGGACGAAGTTGAAGACGACCATGGCGACGTAGAAGACGTAGAAGGTCAGGAACATGAGCTGGATCTCGCGCAGCCAGCAGTAGAAGGTCGCGTCGCCGTACTGGTGCGCTGGGCGTCAGCAACAAGGTCAGCGTCCGCGTCCGAGTCCGCGCCTACACGGATCCGCGCGCACGTGCGAGACGGACGTACTGCTCACGTGGTAGGCGACGAGCGCGGCCGAGGGCAGCGTGGAGACGGCGAGGTAGAGGCGGAAGCGCGCCTGGCGCGCCGCGACCGAGTCGCCGGCGACGAGCCAGCGGTAGAGGTTGAAGGCGATGCAGCAGACCCAGGTGCAGGAGCCGAGGCTGGCGGCCTGCAGCACGGCGGCCTGCAGGCTGCAGAGCGCGGCGCTGCCGACGGGCGCGCGGCCGGCCACGCGCGCGACGAGCGCGGCGAGGTCGAAGAGCGTGAGCACGAGCACGAGCTTGCCGGTGAAGTCCATCTGCCGGCGGCCGCGCGCGCTGCGCGGGCGGTCGGCGAGCCACTGCTGGCCCAGCAGGTGCAGCAGCACGTACGAGACGCCCACGAGCGACACGGCGCTCGAGACATAGCCCACGATCTGCAGGCGCTCCGCGAGCGCCGCCGGCAGCGACGGGGGCGCCGCGAGCAGCATGCGGCGCGCGGGCGGGCGGCTGCCTCCACCTCCGATCTCTTGTCCGCGCGCGCGCGGGTGGACGCGTTATAACGAGCGGCACGCGCGCGCGCGCACACGCACACACGCACGCACTCACTCACAGGCGGCGGAGCGAAGAAGCCGCGCGCGCGGACTGTCCGCGGCGAGAGCGCGCGAGCCAGAAGGCGCCACGCTCCGGCGCCTTGGGTGCGCCGCCGCTCCGGACCGAGCAGCCAGCGAGAGCGAAAGTCGGCGGCGGCGAGCTGCTCGGCGCGCGCAGAGAGAGAGCGCGCGCGCCGCCATGCCGCTTCTCGGGGATGTGCCGCGCTGGACGCCGCGCTGACCACTTGCGCGCTGATTGGCGACGTGGCGGAAGGTGGATTGATGGTGGTAGGCCTCCGAAGCCTAGTACGGGGAGCGCCTGTGAATTGTGTGTGAAGATCGCTCGGCCTCATCACCCTAGAACGAAGCCTCTCGGGCGATTTGCCTCGTTTAGAACCCGCGGCTGTTCGAGACGGCACTGGCGGCTCGCTCGCTCCTCGACGAGCCAAGCCATGGCGACGACACCCAGCCAAGCGGAGCCAAGCCGAGGCCGAGGCGACGCCAAGTCGGCGCCTGCAAGGCGATCGAGCGATCGGGCGCCGCGACAGCCACGAGGGGACCGCGCAGTAGGCGACAGACGCTCCGAGCGTCGAGGCGCGGGCGGACAGTCGCAGCGACAGTGGCACTGCTGCTGCTGGAGACCGTGAACACGG